>ML332079.1:0-15489 GCA_005239505.1 Nicotiana paniculata
AATTCTATGGCCCACTTGGCTAATCTTCCTGACAATTCCTGTTTATGCAGAATATTTATTAAAAGATATGAGATCACAATGGTGATTGGGTGGCATTGAAAATAGGGTCGTATTTTTCTAGATGCCATTATTAAAGCTAAGGCTAACTTTTCGAGTTGTGGATATGTTACATAATAGACAGGTGATTGTTTACCTTTTTCTTCTCTTACCAATACTGCACTTACAACAATTTCTGAGACAGCCAGGTAGATGTACAATCTTTCCCCTTCTTTTGGCTTTGAAAGCAATGGTGGTTTCGATAGATAAATCTTCAGATTCTTGAGGGCTTGCTGACATTCTTCAGTCCATTCGAACTGATTCTGATTTTTGAGAACTGAGAAGAATTNTTACCTGTGTAAGATATCAAAAGCAGTAGAGAGATGCTGGAAATGGTCTTGTGCTTGTGTTTATTTTACCAACATATCATCAATATAGACTTCCATCGTCTTTCCAAGATGTTCTTGGAACATTTTAGTCACTAACCTTTGATAGGTGGCTCCAACGTTTTTTAAGCAAAAAGGCATAACTTTATAACAGTAAGTCCCCCTGTTTGTATTGAAGGAAGTTTTTTCCTCATATGAGGGATTCATTTTAATCTGATTATAACCAAAATATGCATTTAAGAAGCTCAACAATTCATGACTTGCTGTGGCATCAATCATTTGATCTATATGTGGCAATGGGAATGAATCTTTGGGGCATGCTTTATTTAAGTCAGTATAATCTACGCATACTCTCCACTTGCCATTTTTTTAGGTACTACCACGGTGTTTGCTAGCCAGTTAGGGTATGTTACCTCTCGTATCGAACCAATCTTCAAGATTTTACGTACCTTTTCGTCGATCACTTGGTTCTTGAATGGTCCTTGCTTTCTTTTCTTCTGCTTAACAGGTACAAAGGATAAATCTTCATTTATTTTATGAGTCATCACTTCTGGTGGGATGCCTGTCATATCTGAGCGGGACCATGCAAAGCAGTCTGCGTTAGCCTTTAAATAATTAATTAACTTACCTCTTCGAGCGGGGCTTAGCCTTATGCCTATATACACTTTCTGCTCAGGCTTTTGTTCAGATAATGGCACAGCTATGAGCTCTTCCGTAGTTGTTTTGATGTGCTCATCTTCCTCCGGTTCATGAATGACGTCCGGTCTGGAATCTGTATCTGTGTGGTATAGTATACCTTCCGTGGTAACTTGATTTTCCTTCTCGTAAGTATTTTTTTCGTACCTGTTTCAGCAATAATACCTTCCGTACCTATTTGGCTAGTAATTTCTTCCACCTCTTTTCTTGTTCTAATGTACCACAGAGTTTATATTTCTTGCGGTCTGCTGATCTCCTTTGATTTGTTGAATCCCCCATTCAGAGGGGAATTTAATTACCTGATACAACATGAATGGTATCACTTTCATGTCGTGGATCCATGTCCTTCCAATGATCACGTTATAAGCCATGTCAGTATTGATGACTTGGAACCTGGCACTTTTGATCACCCCCTCAGCATAAGTGCTAAGCTCAATTTCTCCTTTTGTTATAACCGTAGAGTTATCAAACCCTGATATGGCTCGTGCTTTTGGGATTACTTGATTCCCTAGTAGCATTTCTTCCACGACTCTTAGCAAAATGATATTGACTGAACTGCCTGGATCAATCAACACTCTTTTTACGTTAGTGTCATGAATAAGTAAAGATATTACCAGAGCATTGTTGTGTGGAAGCATTAATCCGCTGATATCTGCATCATCAAAGGTTATATCATCTTCTTCTATATTTTCACGAGCCCGTTTCCCATGTGTAATTATGAATTTAGTGGTTGTTTTGAAAATCACTCCGTTTACTTCTTCACCCCCGTGTATCACGTTGATGGTTCATTTTGGAGAAGGAGGCTTTGGGGGATCCTGCCTGTTCCTCATGTATGCCTGTTTACCTTTATCACTAAAAAATTCTGTTAAATAGCCCTGTTTTAATAAATTTTCNATTCACACCAGTAATCTGGGTTTCTTCTACTTGGATTTGACCGCATCTCTTTGGGCCACTTAACCTTGTCTCCCATGTTCCTCAATATTGAGACAAGTCCAGTAGTGCTTACATTAAAGGTATGATCCCCAATTTGAGTACTACCTCTAGGTCGTTCATCTCGATCTTTTCTGGATCTAGACGAGGATGAGACTACGTCTCTTCCTTGTGGTCTATAGTCTGACCTAGTCTTTTCAAACCTGGGGCTGATATCGCGTCCTGAGGGTCCTAAGTAAGGATCGTACCTGTTTTTACCTGATCTTCTATCTGATTCAGGACGTCTGGATCTGGAATGATCTTCATCTCTCAAACGAGCAATGATATCTTCTTCTATTCTGAGTTTAGTATTGTACCTGTTATATACATCGTTCCATGTTGTAGCGGGGAATTCTTTTAGACTTTCCTTAAGTCGTCTCGTGGCTTCTGAGCTTTTATTGTTTAGGTTGCTTGCAAATGTCATGGCTGCCCAATTATCAGGCACCCTGGGTAACTGAATTCTTTCTCGTTGAAATCTGTTTACAAACTCACAGAGTAGTTCCGTGTCTCCTTGTTTTATTTTGAATATGTCTTCCATTCTCTTCTCAACTTTTTGTGCACCAGAGTGTGCTTTTATAAACGAATCTGCAAGCTCAGCAAAAGAGTCAATAGAATTTTCAGGGAGAAGAGAATACCAGGTTAGGGCCCCTTTGGTAAGTGTTTCCCCAAATTTTTTGACAAGGACTGATTCAATCTCTTGTTTCGTTAAGTCGTTGCCTTTTACCCAGTAGTGAAAGCAGTCACATGGTCGCGTGGGTCAGTTGTTCCATCATATTTGGGAACATCGGGTATTTTAAACTTCTTGGGTATAGGCAAGGGTGCCGCACTTGGCTTCCAAGGTTGTTGAGAATATCTATCAACATCGATGCTTTTGATGATAGGTGGTACTCCAGGAATTTGTTCGATGCGATCGTTCTGCCCTTTCATCTGTTTCTGCATGGTTAACAGTAAATTGTGTAATTCTGAGTTATTATATATACCTGGTCTCGTTTCAAGAGATTCATTAGGAGTGTCTCCTCTTCCTGAGTTTGCCAACCCAGATTGAGGATTTTCCCTGGTGATGGTGTTATTGGGGGGTGGCGTCGGTGGTGTAGGTAACGCTGCCGGTAATCCTCTCGCAAATTCTTGCAAAACTTGGCTCACATACTCTGCAATCATTTGCTTTACACGATCTTTTTCCACATTTTGATCATTATCACCATTGTTGTTATTGGATCTTTCTGGGGCTTGTTCCCTTGAAGCAAGTGGGGTTCCTGAAGGCGATGGAACTGGGGTTCCACTCCTTTGTTGGTTATTGTCGTGGGAGTTTGACATAATTCAGAGGATGCGACTTAAAAAGTAAACAAAGATTATCAGATTCCCGACAACGGAACCAATCTGTTTAACTAAAGAATTAGACCCTTTGACTAAAGCTTATTTTTAAGATTAATATGGGTTACTGATAATCAAGGTAATGGAGAAAAATGAATAACAGACAATATTGCAGAAATATAGAAAATCGAAGTTAATTGTATTCGAGAATCAGATGCATTTACAAGCTGTATTCCCCTCCCATTTATAGGAGATTCTTATAATGTACGAATCTTGCTATGGTTACTCATTAATGACTAATTATGACATTAATGAGGCATTACAAAGGATAACGGTAATTGGGGTACGGTTACATAATGTTCGAGTAATCAATTATGGGTATCTGAATCTGCCCGTAGCTTTGTCTAGATTCATTCTAACCGTGCCTCTCTCCCGTTTTGATCAGGTTGAATTTCCCGTGGCTGATAAGCTCGAGGGTTTACTGAATCGTGCCTCTTTGTACCGTACCTCTTCAAAGAATCACATCCAGCTATCGCGTTTTCCTATGTCCACGTAACTGGCTGAGTTGTCAAAAGCTGGCTTACGTGTGAAACTCTTTTTTACCAATACAAGTAAGAATCGAGATTGCGGTTAGATTTTAACAAGGATGTCATGAGCTCAGATGAGAAGTTCATAGTAAGCTGGTGTTATCTTCAGTGTCACCTGAGTTCGATATTCGGTGAGAGAGGCTTGTACCCTGGTCATGGGTTCTTGATGTATTTTGCGGCCTTAGTGTGGTCGGTGTTATGGATGTGCAGACTTGTTACCTCGTGGAAGGTTGTGGGAGCGTGACCACAGGAAGATTGTATAAGTGTAACATGTAGTCACCTGCTTAGTTGAAGATTTAGACCAAGTATAAGGAAGTGTAATATTTCTTATTTGAAGATTTATGCCAGGAAGGCGTTTGGTCCAGCTGGTTGTGGATTGTGGGGTGTTGTCCCGGCTATGATGGTTGTTCTTGCATGTTATGAGAGAAAATAGGTTATTCTGGACCCAGGTAAGGCTATCTGCCTAGTTCATTGCGAGCAGAATCGGCTTGAAGTGTATGAATGAATTTAAACGAGATTATGGGCTTCATGTGAGGCAGATGTGTTCATTTCAGTATCGCGCTCCTCAAGGAGGGGTGTTGGAATATCAGGTGTTGTTCCGTCTTCGTCAAATCCATGTAATGTTATGATTGTGCCGTGTGAGTTGTGAAACGGCTTGATAATTTCTTATGTGTTAAGGTCCCGTGTAGTGGTGATGTTATGTGAGCAGGATAGCTCTTGAGATCCAGAGTATATATATATATATATATATATATNTTGTGCTTGAGTTTTGTAGCATATGGCCTTAGCAGTCTCCTCAGGATGGTATTATGCACTTAACGTGCTTGTAACCGATTTTCGGTAATGTGTAATAGTGAGCAATTCGGCTCCATGTATATTTCCTTATGTGAATTTATGATGGGATCGGGTGGCACGCCTCCACGGGTATGTTGTTTGGATCGGATTGCACGCCGCAACAGTGTGATGATGAGTAAGGTTCCTATATTTATTTTTCTTGTGTTTTACTTTCTATTTTCTGAGAAGAGTTCATAATAAGTTGCGTGAGTCAAGTAGTCTTTTCGTGAGTCATTTCTTTATGTATCATGTTCGAGTTATGGCCTATTGGCGCGTTGTGGTGTCATGTAAGACTGTTGGTCATGTTTGGGGTGATTTGTTGTCTGAGCAGTTCATACTGGGTGAGACGAGATTATTGGATCAAGGATCAGTGTGACAAGATTATGTGAAATACATTGAAGGACAATTACCAACAGTTGGTTCATAATGTGGTGATGATTCTAGTCAAAATGAGATATTCAATGATTTGTTAACTCTGCAGTGGGTTATGAATTTCTACACATCTCCTCTGTCGTGGTGGTATCGCCAGCATTATAGCAGGATATATATATATATATATATATGTCATAAAGTGCCTTGGGAGCATCAGATTCATGAAACTTTAGGTATTAAGGTTCAAGGAGTATCATTGTGGTCAGATGACGAATTATGCAGTGCAGGGTGCTAATTCAGCAAAGGTATGTAGTCATGATCGAGTATGTCGTGTGGTAGTTGATACGGTGTTTATTTATTGGAACTAGGCATGGTAGAGAAATTTCAGGTGTTGGAACTGGATTTTGAGCCTATTGTATGGATAAAATAAGAAATCTTCAGATTTGATCAAGCTAATGTACTCTTTTGGATTGTGGTAGCACGGGCAGGTGCTTGAGGTGTTATTTCAGATAACTCCAGAGCAGTTCCTAGCACGTTCGAGGACGAACGTCTGTTTAAGTGGGGGAGAATGTAATGATCTGACCGGTCGTTTTGATCTCTAGTGCGTTTTTCAACGGTTTAAAGTCATGAGCAGCTCCATTTCAGGTATTATGACTCGTGGGTATGGTCGGAGTTGAATTTCGGTAAGTTCAGAGTCAATTGAAAGGAAAATTCTCATTTCGGAAAGCTTAAGTTGGAAGAATCGACCAAGATTGGAATTTTGAGTAAACAACCTCCGAATCGGGATTTGAAGATTCCTGCAGGTTTGTATGATGATTTTGGACTTGGGCGTATGTCCGGATCGGGTTTTGGATAACCTGAGAGCGTTTCGGCGTATATTGTGGAAGTCAACATTTTGAAGAAAATTTCCTAAGTTTGGCTTGAAGCGCATTTTAGTAATATTGATGTCCGTTTGGGATTTCGATCCTGGGAATAGATTCGTATGGTTATTCTGGAGTCGGGAGCACGATCGGAAGTGAATTCGGATGTCCGTAGGTTATTTTGAAGTCGTTTGGCTAAGCATAGGAATTTGAAGGTTTTTGAGAAATCCGACCGAAAGTGGAAAAATTTGATATCGGGGTCAGAATGTGATTCTGAGAGTTGGAGCAGGTCCTTAATGTCAAATATGACTTGCGTGCAAAATTTGGGGTCAATCGGACATGATTTGATAGGTTTCGGCGTCAGATGTAGAAGTTGGAAATTTCAAAGTTCATAAAGTTTGAGTTTGAGTGCGATAGTGATTTCAGCATTGTTTGATGTGATTTGAGGCCTCGAGCAAGTTCGTGGGATGTTATGGGATTGAGTCGTGTGTTTGGACGGGGTCCCGCGGGCCTCGGGTGGTTAAGGGATCAAATTTGAAGTTGGAAAAGGAGCTGGAGCTGCTGGTGTCTGGTGTGACCGCACCTGCGAGGATTTGGCCGCAGGTGCGGAGCCGCAGGTGCGGAGCCGCAGGTGCGACTTTGGTGCCACAGGTGCGAGAGTGGGATGGCTTGGCTTGGCTGCGACCGTAGGTGCGATGGAATTTCCGCACCTGCGAAGGCGCAGATGCGGGCATTGTGTCGCAGGTGCGGATCTGGCTGGAGGAGAAGGAAGCTGCAGGTGCGGGCTCTTGGGCGCACCTGCGTTGAGGACTGAACCGCATGTGCGGAAAATGGCATGGGCAGAATGTTTTTAAACCGGGATTTTAGCCATTCCTCTCATTTTTCTCATGGCTTAGGAGATTGTAGGAGAGCTTCAAGAGGGGAATTTTATCATCAATGTCAAGGTAAGTAATTTCTTCATGTTTTTAAGTTAAATACAAGTTATATGCATGGATTAGACATAGGAATTAGTAGGAAAATTGGGAAATTTTGAAGAAAAACCTAGAAATGATATTTTGGATTTTTACCACAAATTTGAGCATGGAATTTAGAGTAAATTGTATATTTGAGCTAGTAGGGCTATGGGTAGAGTTTATCTTCGAGAAATTTCGGAATCTGGGCACGTGGACCCGAGGGCATTTTGGTCAATTCACTGAGCGAAGTTGGGAAATTATATAATTTGAATTGTTGAAAATATTAGAGTATATTTTCATTGGTGTGTCGTTGTTTGGATAGTTTTGGGACGTTGTGCGGCCATTGGAGTCGTCGGAAGGGCTTGGAAGCCGATTATGGAACTTCGGAGCGAGGTAAGTCTCCTTTCTAACTTTGTGAGGAGGAATTCCCCCCCTCACCCTCCCCCAGGTGAACTAATTAAGTATGTGCTACTATCTGCGGGGGCTACGCATGCACGAGGTGACGGGAGTCCGTGCGTAGCTACTATTATGCCATGTCCGGGTAGTCTAAGACCCACTAGCATGCCTACCTGTAATATTAGACTGCTAATATAATCAAAATAGTAATTGAATATCTAAAGAAGACTATAGTTCATTTTCTTAATCATCTAGAAAGAGAATTGATTTCCTCCGTGGACAACTGTATCTCGGATAAGGTTATATTACTAAATATTATAAAACTTGGCAAATGAATTTCGAGAAAGGATTTAAATACTATTTTGTGATTTTTAAAAGAGAAATCTGTCATTTACTTGAGTATTTGTTTTCTCGACGTAGTCGGGGTGTACGTCGGGGTGGACTGTTGATTGTGCATGACTGCATATGACCGCTTCGCAATTTACATTCCGCGAGTGTTATTTCCCCCACTCTCATGGGAGCGGGTCGTACGCCACGGGGGATTGAAAGATGCACTTATGGTTCGGGCCATTCGACCCTCGGCAGTGCATAGATATGATTATTTTATGGCAAAGGTGCACTTATGGTTCGGGCCGTTCGACCCTCGGCAGTGCACAAACATGATTATTTTTATGGCTCAGGCCGGCTGTCCTTATCCCGTATGCGCATGCTAAATTGTTAAATGTTTTTCATGGATTTTAAAGTGACAGGATATTTGGGGGGAAATAAAGAAGTAATTATTTATTTAATAAATTTGGGGGAAAATGAGGAAGTAGAAACTATTTATTTACTTTCATTATTTATTTGAATTACAGTTATCCGTAATGCTTACTATTTATCATCCTCATATGCCTATTACTGATATCATATTGTGCTAAATTAATTTGTTGGACCTTTGTGAGTGTCTAATTCGACCTCTCGTCACTACCTCTCTGAGGCTAGGCGCGCGCCTTACTGAGTACATGTTGTTTTCGTACTCATGCTACGCTTGCTATGCATTTTTATTGCACAGGTACCTTCATAGCGATGTGGCTGGTTTGGAGACTTTGGCGAGCTGCATTACTCGGAGGCGATCCGCAGCTGACAGAGTCTCCCTCGTATTATATTATTTTATTTGAAATTCCTTGTCCAATTGTATTTCAGACAAGCTTTGTAGAAATTGTAAAATTCTTAGAATTTACTCATGCACTTGTGACACCGGGTTCTGGGATGTGTTTGGGGTTTAATTTAATAATGGAATGGTTTACCTGTCGTATTTATTTGATAAATTTTTATTCGCTATTATAACTTGTAAGTGAAAGGTAACAATTTTGGAAAAGAAATTAAACAGGAATTTATTTCAACTAATTAATAATTGGCTTGCCTGACGGTGGTGTCCGGCGCCATCACGACCTCAGTAGAATTTGGGTCGTGACACTAGTGACAAACAACACAAGTAATAAGCAAAAGAAGATATCAATTTGGAGAAGATAGGGTTGATAGGATAGGAGCAAGATAAATGTTTGGGATTTAACTCTAGATAATTCACTTCTAATGTTCAAGTGAGTCTCTTGGATTCACTCAGTTATTAGTTCAATTGATTAGTAGAAACTCCTCCCTCGATTAAGCCTCAACCTCACAAGATGAACCAATTTTAAGCACGTGAAGATATGCAAGGATTCGTAATGGATTGCTCTACCTTTCTCGATTATCCTCCTAATTAAGTTCAATCAACAATTCAATTAGCCTCTTTCGATTACTAAGAAGAATTAATGACTTCAACCAACAAAGTATAATGCAACAACATCACACATTATGCCTCTTTCGATTACATCAACATGTGAATATATATGCAACAATAAAAACACCCAAAACGATTCAGTACATAAAAACTAGAGTTAATATCCACAAACAATTCTCAAAGCACAAAATCCATCAATATCTAAGGAAGAATTACTCCATGGATATGGAGAAATTCCTCACAATTAAGTTTAAGTCAAAGGAAAACATCAAACATCCAAACTCTTGTCTTGAGAGAGGATGAACGGTGAAATCCTTGTGCTCTTGATTCTCCCTATTTTATTTAGCTTCCTTAGATCTAAATTAAGTCAAAAGTCCTCAAAATACCGTTTTCCATGTATATATACCAAGTAGGGTCGGTCTTAAACGAGAACACCTTCTCCTACGTGAAATAGGACACTTTACCCGGACCAACGTGCGTGGCTGCGCACCTGGAAGTGTGCTCACGCGCTTGGCCACACACTTTTCACCCTGTTCTGCCTCATATGCGCGACCAGTGCACGACCGCATACGTGGATGGAAGTTTGTTTGGAATTTGGAAAAACGTAAAACATGAAAGTTGTAACCCTTTTAAATAGATTTCTAAAGATATATTGTGGAGACCAAACAGATTCTGAGCGAAAAAGTATGTGCATTTTACTGGACACTGCGTGGTATGCTTGCTCGATTCTTCTTTTCGTTGGACCATCATCCGTTGATCCCTGCACTCGATCCCGGCTTAATTCTTGGGCTTTTACTCAGACTTCAAAGCTTCAAAATAGCTTGAATTCATTCCATAACATCTAAATAGATCGAAATCACTCCTACAAGGCATAAAACACACAATTAGTGCAAAATAGTAGCGATTAAAACTCAAACTCAACTAAAGTGCATTAAATTGGAGTGCAATAAGCGACTAAAAAATAAGATTATAGCCTACCATCAATACTATATTCTACACTTTATGTATAGATCTAAGTGTTGCTTGGAGATTTTGATGTATCACTATTGTTCCATTCGCAGGCCTTGAGGTCCCCTCCTTTATCTTATGTTATTAATGTTCAATCTTCCAGACAATATTTTATTTTCTTCAGACTTTATATTTAGTACTCCATAGAGCTCATGCACTCAGTTGCACCAGATCTTTGGTGATTTCAGTAGTATTGTCATTATGACTTCAGTTATTTATGCTATTATAATGACCCGACAGGTCGTTTTGAGCGTTTGCACTTTGCTTGGTAATTTTCAGGCATGAGTAGCTCTGTATGAGGTATTATTATTTATGTGAATCGTCGGTCTTTATTTTCAGGTTATTCGGAATCGATTGGAAAAATGAAGTTCGTTGTTGAAGCTTTAAGTTGGAAGAGTTGACCAAGTTTGACTTTTTGTGAATTTGACCTCGGAACGGAGTTTTGATGGTTTTGATAGGTCAGAATGGTGATTTTGTATTTAGGAGTATGCTTGAATTTTCATTTGGATGTTTCTAGAAGGTTTCAGCACAAATTGGTGAAAAATAGAAATTTGAAGGTTTGGAAAGTTCATAAGTTTGAACGGAAGTTGAATTTTTGATATCGAAGTCAGATTTGTGATTTTGGGAATTGGAATAGCTTCGTTAAATTATTCGGTACTTGTGCGCAAAATTTAGGTTCATTCCGGGTTGATTTGATATGTTTCGGCGCGAGTTTTGAAAATTGAAAGTTCAAAGTTCATAGATTTTGATTTGAGATGCGAATGATTATTTTGATGTTGTTATATGTGATTTGAGGCCTCGAGTAGGTCCGCATTATGTTATGGGGGTTGTTGGTATATTTGGACGGCGTCCCAAGGGGCTCGAGTGAGTTTTGGATGGGTTGCGGACTATTTTGGACCATGTTGTTATTGTTGGTCTCTGCTGTAACCTGATGTTTCTTGTGTTCTTCGCGATTGCGAAGGTCCAGCCGCGATCGCGAAGTGTAATTTGGTATGCTGCGAATTTGTTCTTCGCGGACGTGATATAAGACGTTCGCGAAGGGTGAGCTGATTGGGTTCCGCGTTCGCAATGGGGTGTCGGGTTTGCATAGAGCTGAAGTTGAGGAGTTGGAGGAAATGTCTTCGCATTCACGAAGTAGCAACTGCGTTCACAAAGGTTTGGTCTTGCTGTGCATCGCGTTCGCGAGGACTATGCCGCGAACACGTGGAGTCTTTTGTGCTGTGTGATTTGTACATAGCGAACGCAGTGGGTTTTCCGCGTTTGCAAAAGAGGGACGTCTGGGCATATTATATGAACTTTATTTCGAGGGTTTTCAGCCACTTTATTTTTTACATTTTTGGAGCTATGGAGCTCGGATTGAGGCGATTCTTGAAGCAAATTTCACCATATGAATTGGGGTAAGTGTTCTCTACTCGATTTTTGTTATATTTAATGAATCCATCTTCATTTTTAGCAATTGTTTGATGAATTTAAAGAGAAAATTGGGGGTTTTGGCCTAAAGTTTCATAATATGAATTTTTGAGCTTTGAACATCGAATTGGAGTCAGATCTTAGTGAAACTAGTATGGTTGAACTCGTAATTGAATGAGTTGTCAGATTTTGTGAGTTTTGTCGGGTTCCGAGGCGTGAGCCCAAGTGTGACTTTTGGCCGGTTTTGGATTTTGATTAAGGATTCAAAATTTATCATTTGGAATTGTTTCCTTAGACTGTATTTAATGTATTTCAGTTGCTTTTGGCTAGTTATAAGCCGTTCGGAGGTCGGTACGCGCGAGATGGAACTTTTGGAGTATCACTTGGCTTGCTCGATGTTGGAATTTGGCTTCTTCGAGGTAATTAACACCTCTAAACTTGGTGTTGAGAGTATGAAACCCCGAATTATGTGTTATGTGATTGGTGTTGAGGTGACACACATACTAGGTACCGAGCGTGTGGGAGTGACCGTATTAATTGTAATTTCGTTATTTCTGTGGTACCGTGTAGTTACCTGATCTTACTTGTAACCATGTAGTTTCTACGTATTTGAGCTATTGAGTTGTGATCCATGCAAGAATCCATGTCTTGGCTACATACTTATCCTGTTGGGACCCACTGAGGTCATTTCTGCTGTTGAGCGTGAGTTATCTACTTTCAGGGGATTACATACTCAGTCATACACATTCATATTCATATCATATCTCAGTCTCTATTACTATTTATTGATACATCACATCATTATTTTTGGGCTGATATTTCATGACATTGAGAGCCCGAGATACTGGAGATATTGATGACTGAGCGAGGCCGAGGGCCTGATTGTGAGGATATTTATGGCACCGGGCTCCACGCCGCAACATGTTTCATTGATTTTATGCCATGAGTGGCTTGATATAGCGCTTGGGCTGAAGGAGCCCCTCCAGAGTTTTTACACACCCCCAGTAGGTGCAGGTACCTACTGAGTGCGAGTGCCTAGTGCCGAGTGCCGAGTGCCGAGTGCCGAGCAATTGGGAGGACTGAGTGATTATGAAGACTGAGTGGTTGTGAGGACTGAGTGGCTAGGAGGACTGAGTGACTCTGAGGACTGAGTGCTTGATACTCTGAGAATATGAATATGGTTTTATCACTGAGTTGCATCGCATTTGATATGCGCACTTGACATATAGGCATAAATATGCATTTATTCCTCATGCTGTACGATATCATGTCATTCATGACATCTCACACGTATTGACATATGAGCATAGTGATATATGTTACACTGGATATCTGGAAAGAAAAATGGAACATTCTATTTATTGTTGAAAGGAGTTTTGGGAAAAATTACTGTTTTCAAATTTACTCATATTTTCGACGATTTCAGTAAAGGATTTGGGTTTTCATTGATATACTTGAAAGCGATCTATTTTTTGGGAAACTGTGAATAGGCTAAGCATTTCACCTCTGAATTACATATTTTATTATGTGCTTTACATTGTTACGAATTGTTGTAGGTTATCGGTATTGGACTCGACCTTTGTTCTAGCTCGTCACTACTTTTAACCTAAGGTTAGGTTTGTTACTTCTGAGTACATGGGTTTGGTTGTACTCATATTACACTTCTGCACCTTGCGTGCAGATGTTGGTTGCTGATGTTGCTGTGTTCGATGGGAACTGGATCTGAAGATGTACCTGCATTCCGGTTGTAGCTGCACTTGTTCATGGTAGCCTTACATTCATAAAACTCTGTTTATGTACCTTTCGAACATATGATGTATTTAGTTCATACCAGCTTTGTAAACTCTATTCTTAGAAGCTCATGATTTGTACTACCAGTCCTTGGGAAAATTCTTGTATCTAATAGTTGTATTATCATTTTTTTCTCTTAATAAGTCTTATTAAATTGGATAGTTGTTAATGGGCTTACCTAGAGCATTGGGCTAGGTGCCATCATGACTAGTATGAATTTTGGGTCGTGACAACTATTCAACCATTTGAGACTACTTCTTTGTTAAAGTTTATTTTCGCATATTTGTTATTGGCTTGCCTAGCAAGTGGTGTTAGGCGCCATCACGACGTCGGTAGGATTTTGGGTCGTGATACTTTACTCTTCCTAGAAGGGGTTGTTACCAATACCATCGCGAGCGTGGTAGTCGGAACCTCTTCACTTTCACCAACGGGGACTGATTATCCCTCTCTCGCCATTTGTGGGGAGAGGGGGGAGGGTTTGCTACCCCTGCTTCTTCTAGTAAGGATAGATTTCTTCCACCACCATATCCTCCATGACAACAGTGGTCGCAAGATGAGGAGCAACAAAGGAAACCTCATTGGTGGAGGTTATTTCGTGCACATTAGTTGAAGCTTTTGGAGAAGTCATTCGAAGTTGTGATGGGAATATGAGGAAAAATAAGAAGTAAAAATTTCAAAGGTTTCTTAAGAAAAGCAACAATGGAGTTTGGAGAATTTCATAAAGGAAGTTTGAGTGATAGTAAGGTTAAAGGAAGAAGATGGTTCTTATAGGTGAGGCACCATGACCTTGGTAATTGTTGCAGTGCAAGAACCCTTTAACGCCCACTACGTGTCTGGGGCTTTAAATGAAATTGACTTCACATATTTTCATATTCGAAAGTGATGACGATTGTGTGGTAAATCCCCCAAGAACTCTTTCAACAACACACCAAAGGTTGTATCACTTCTTGTATACTTTTTGAAAATTATCCGAAAATAGAGAAATTATCTGTATTGGTAAAATCCAACTCTAACACATGGATAGATTGCATGATAATACGACATTGCTGGAAATAGATGTTACACCGCATATTTTCGTACGTAAAAGTACGCCATATGTAAATTGATGAAAGCTCAAAAATGAGATGTTATATCCCGCATTTTCGTACGATAAAGTTTCGTCGTAAGTTAATCGACGTAGTTCGGGAATGAGATTATTTTGATATTATAAGTATTATGCTATTTCAAACAAGTGATAAGTAAATTCGTGAAGGTGAGAGGGTGATCGAAGAAAATGAATTTCATCGAAGTTTGACATTTTGGGATAAAATACGGTCTAAGATATAAGACCCGGTATTTATGGAATTGTGCCCTACAGGGTACCACATGGCCATGATAGTAAGGTATATAAAGTGTGTTAAAAGTGATTAGTATTGTAAGTAATTTGAGATAATTCTTAATTATGTAGATAATTGGATAATTATGGATTTTTTAAGCGGGATATTAACTTGTAAATTGAATTTTGTGGATAATTATTTGGTGGATAAGCTTAACACACCACCAATGTGGCATCAAGGAGTCAAATTGTTAAGATCAAACAATGACTCCTTGGCCTAGATTGGTAGGTGGCACACTTAGGGAATCAAGTGGGACCCACAACCACATTGATAAAAGGCCTTCCTAATCCATTTAATTGAGATGCTTATGACTACAAGTAACGATCTCCTTTTAGCAAAATCCATACGAGTTATACTACTTAATACTATAACAACGTGGGATTTGTGATTCTAAAGAAGTATGATGCAATCTTTCTCAAGAATATCATACGGATTTTTTCCCTATTTAGATCTCGCCATTACGTGTTTCGTCGTGATTGCCGTGTGTTAGAGGGATTGTTAAGAGAATCGGCTCAGGTATGTTAATGCTATCCCTTCTTTACTTTTGGCATGATCCATATGATACAAACAAAACGAGCAAATGCACAACTTCCATAAATGACTCTATTCATAAAATACTAGAGGTTCCTATGTTCTTGATTCTGCATATGTCTTATTATTCTATCGTCTATTCATTGGTCTTAGAAAATACATAAGTTGATAAAGTTTATTTCATGATATTAATCAGAGGCATAATGGTCTTATG
>ML332080.1:0-33863 GCA_005239505.1 Nicotiana paniculata
GGGGGGGGGAGGGGTCTTCTTATTTTCTTTAACAAACTAGGTAGAAATCCTGCCTAAATGATTTAACTATGCTGATTAAGCTATGTGAGTACTATACTGTGTTTAGAAATCCTGCCTATAGGATCCTAAAATTAACGAAGTTTGTTGATGCAACTGCGTGCCTTTGTTGTCCACTTGTGGAGGTCAATGTGATACCTTATCTGTTTCTTTACTTGAAAGTCCTATTTGTATTTTGTTGGTTGCCTAGATTTCTCATTTTTAAGTAACATAGGCCAGTCTAGAACCATCTTAAATAGAGGCCCTAATACCTCCAGGGCCATATGTAAGGGACGGGTAGTGCACTTATAAGGAACGAGCTAGAAGCTATTAGCACGCTTAGGTAACAACTAAAAGATAGTAATTGGGTAGTAAGGAGATGATAGCCCGTGCGCTAATGCTATGAGTAACACCCCAACTTGGGAACTTACAAAGTATTGCATGGAATGATCCTATAGGCTAAAAAACATAGGACCCCCTTTAATCCTGTTTAAAGTAACTTGTGTTGTCCAAATTATTTTCCTCCCCTTTTAGACTAATTCTCTTAATTTAAGTTCGGCCAGGACCCACCGTTGTGGACCTCGAGGGGTGCCTAACACTTTCCCCTCGAGGTAATTTGATCCCTTACCCGATCTCTGGTGATGCAAACTAGTTTATGAGTTAATTGCTCTAGGTGCCCTAACGCAGCTTAATCTGTTAGGTGGTGACTCTTCTAATCCCTTACCCAATCCCAAAAAGAAGGAGTTGTCCCAGAAATGTCGAAGCCCGATTTCGCGAGAAAAAAGGGAGGGGGCGCGACACCAGCCATGAACATTTCTTGTTTTTGGCATATTAAGGACATAAAACAGGAATTCAACCCGATTCCCAGATTTTCGTGTGCTATAGCTCACGCCATTCATGTGCGTCTTGGAGCCCGGACTCGAACCGCCCTAAATTTGGCCCTATCAAAAATGATCTAAGGAACATTAGTCACCGCCATCCATAAGAGTTCATTATTTTTCGTCATTTTAGGGCTAAAAATGGAATGCCGCCTGATTCCCAGACCCGTAACGCCTTTCACGTGGGCCTGTCCCACCAGACCCGTAACGCCTAAAATTTTGTCGGCCCATCAATAACGACCAAAGGAACAATATTCACTACTCCGCCATGACCATTCCTCCTTTTTAGTGTGGCTCATAAAATTAGAATTCCTCTTGATTCCTAGATTCCATGTGCTATAGCCACTGCCTTTTGCATGGGTTCACGCGCCCGGACCTGGATTGCCTAAAGTTTAGCCTGCCCCATCAAAAATGACCTAAGGAATATTAGTCACCGCCCCTCCAAGAACGTTCATTATTTTTGGGCATATTAGGTCCATAGAATATGAATTCTACCTGGTTTTTAGATTTTCGTGTGTTATACCCAACACCTTCTGCGTAGGCCGAGCGCCCGGACTTGGACCGCCTAATATTTTTTCGGGCCATCAAAAATTACTTAAGGAACATTATTCATTGCTCTTGCATGACTGTTCCTCGTTTTTGGTGTTTTAGGACCCTAAAACGGGAATTCAGCTCGATTCCTAGAGTTTCGTGTGTTGTAGCCCATGCCTTCTGCATGGGCCAAGACCATCGGAATCGGACCACCGAAAATTTTTTCGGATCATCAAAAATGACCTATAGAAGAATAGTCACTACCTCTCCATGACCGTTCCTCTTATTTTCGTTTTAGGGCCATAAAACTTGAATTCCGCCCGATTCCCAATTTTTTGTGTCCTATAGCCCACGACTCCATGTGTGCCCAAGCAACCCGGACTGCCTAAAAACATTTTAGAGCATCAAAAGCTACATAAGGAACATTAGTCACCACCGCTCCATGATCGTTCCTCATTTTTTGGCGTTTTAGGGCCATGAAACGAGAATTTTACTTGCTCCTTAGTTTTTGGTGTGCTATAGCCTACGCCTTCTGCATAGGCCTGGGCCACAGGAACCGGAACGCCTAAAATATTTTGGACCCTTAAAAATGACCTAAGGAACAATAGTAACCACCCCACCATGACCATTCCTTGGTTTTTGGCAGTTCAGGGCCATAAAACTTGAATTCTGCCCGATCCTCAGATTTTAGTGTGCTAGCTCATGCACATGAGCCCGGGCCACCGGACCCAGGCCGCCTAAAAATTTACCGGCCTATCAAAATGACCTATGGAACAATAGTGACCACTCCGCCATACCGTTCCTCATTTTTTGGCAATATAGGGTGATAGAACTTTAATTCTGCCCGATTCTCAGATTTTAGTGTGCTGGCTCACACCTTCCGCATGATCCCGGGCCGCCTAAAATTTTACAGGACCATCAAAAATGACCTATGGAACAATAGTGACTATAATTTTGCCCGATTGTTAAATTTTTGTGTGATATAGCCCTCACCTTCCGCTTTTTCCTGGGTTGCCGGACCTAGATTGCATAAATTTTGACGGCTTATCAAGAACTGTAAGGCCCCATAACATTTTTCCTAGAAACCCAGGACTTTGTGGTGCCGAGATTAGATTTATGTGTTATAACATTAGGTTCAGACTTTTTGGATTGAACAACACGCTTTTGGACTAAAGAAAAATTGTTTGAAAATGTGTGCATTTTTGCGGCCCGTTATGGGGCCACATAATTACTATGCGGACCGCATATTGGTCGCATAATTTCTCTTGGGTTTTTGCGAAGGGAGTTCTACGGTGCATTATGCAACCGCAAAACAAGTATGCGGACCGCATACTGGTCGCATACTTGGGCCAAAAGTTCAAGCCCCTAAGGCTATTTATGCGGTCACTTTGAGGACCGCATAACCCTTATGTGACCGAAGATCTGTGTTGGGGCTCCTAATTTCTCATTTTTTTACTCGACCCTGTGTCGATAAAACATATGTCATTGTCTATTCTGAGCTTATTTTCTGATACTATAGAGTGAGAGAGGGAGCCTTAGTGTGAGAAAGTGATCCTCGTCAAATGTTCTTCAATTCTTGCTTAAAACTTTGAAGATTATCAAGGTAAGAAGCTATACCTTAGCCCTAAATTTTGAAATTTATACTGAAAATGAGTAATTAATAAGATGGTCCATGGGTATGAGGGTTGTTTATCTTACATGAATGTGTGATAAAAGGGTGTGGGGAGAATGTGAGCTAAAAAATGGTGATGGATGGGTATGGATGATGAAACCTTCCATAAAAAGGACCTTGAAACCATAATACACAATTACTATTTGATAAAATGTACAAGTGATCCGGTACCATGAACATTTTCCTAATTCTGGGTTCAATTTGTTATATTGCTAAAGTAGATAGGGGTCTCCAAGGGTTCCGGATAATTGTAGAGTCTATAGAAGCGCAATTATGGTATGTATGGCTAACTCTCTTCTTCTTAGAATCGAACTCTTGGTGTCCGAATAATTGGTGTAAGTTCCGACTTGATCATACTAGAATTGATTACCTTAATGTGTTGGGATGAAAGATTTATGTTCCGAAATTTCTCTACATGTTTACCATGAAATCATGCTATTTGAGAACATGATTATAATCTCCAAGCTCTTTCCCTTATGTGTGCAAGGCCTTATGTGATAGTACTTGTCGACATGGATGATGATGTTATTTGAACAATTAAAAAGGGAAAGACTTTAATTGTAAAATGCGTCCAAGTGCCAAGAACTACTTAATAAATGGAGTTGTTTGTGCCATGTAATGAAAGATGGGAAATAAATGTGAATTGAGTGAACAATTGAAAGAGGTTATATCCCAAGTGATATGGCTTAACCGATAGAGCCTAGATCAAACACCATACCGTACACATGGTGGCACTTATGTTGGATTTCTGATTATCATTGTGGATTTGGATATGTATTACTTTGGATGGCTTAGTTAGTCGGGCCGAGACCGGACTGCGTGTAGAATCATGGTGGCATTATGAGTTGTGGCACTTGGCATTAAACATTATTAACCTAAAAATATGGAAAGATTGAATTGGAAACTATGTGATCCTTACTTGGTGTTTCTTTTGTATGTCTGTGAAGCACTTATTGATTATTATGCCTGCCTTCTCTTTGTTTCATTGTTCATTCTACTAAGATTTGTGTTTGCCTTTATATCTAGTACTATTCGACAGTAATAATGTCCCTTTTTTCGGGGGCACTACATCTTTGAATGGATGTAGGTGGTTCAATCGCAGATAGCGCCGATTGCAGATAGTGCTGCTCTTTTTCTCTCCTCATAGCAGTCTTGGTGAGCCCCCATTTCTTCCAGGGGTCATGTAGTTCTTCCTTTGTATAAATTTCCATATTTTTAGGTATAGCCGAGGGCATTGTTGCCGGCATTGTCATGTTGGTCTTTTGTATCTTTAGAGGCTCCGTAGACGTTTATGTGGGTCATGTATGGGTGTCGGGGTAGGCATTGGATCAAGTTGTATTTTGAAACTCTTCTCCTCTAAATTGTAAATTGTATGTACTTTTTGAAACTTAACTATGGCATAATTTATATAAGGAAAAATGAACTAGCAACAATTATATATTTATATAACTGATCTCTCCCTTGTTTAGCAAATGGTGATGCGTTCCCTTTTCGAATTATGAATGGGTCGGGTAGGAAAGGTTTAATAGGCTTACTCGACCGGGTTCACTCAGTTGAGCACCAGTCGCGCACCCCGAGGTTGGGACGTGACAAGAACGACCTAAAGAATAATATTCATAGCCTCACCATGTTTGTTTCTCGTATTTTGGTGTTTTAGAGTCATAAAACTAGAATTCTGCCGGTTTTCAAGATATTCGTGTGCTACAGCCCTTGCCTTGCACGTGTGTCCAAGCGCCAGACTCAGACCGCCAAAAAAAATTCGGACTATTAAAAATATCCTAAGGAACATTAGTCACGCCCCACCATGAAAATTCTCCATTTTTTGGCGCTTTAGGGAAAAAACAGGATTTCCACCCGATTCTTAGATTTTCGTGTGCTATAGGCAACGCCTTCTGTGTGGGCCGATAAGCCCAGACCCAACTATCCTAAGGAAGATTAGTCACTGCCCTCCCATGATAGTTCCTCGTTTATTGGCATTTTAGGACCATAAAACGGGAATTTAGCCTGATTCCTAGAGTTTTGTGTGCTATAGCCTACGCCTTTCGCGTGGACCCGATCCATCGGAACCGGACCAAAAATTTTACCAGCACATCAAAAATGACCCAAGAAACAATAGTCACCTCCCCTCAATGACTGTTCCTCGTCTTTTGGCGTTTTAGGGCCTTAAAACGGGAATTTCGCCCGATTCCCAAATTTTCGAGTGTTATAGCCCATGCCTTCTACGTGGGTTCCAGCGGGCATACCTGAATCGCCTAATATTTTTTTAGCCCATCAAAAATTACCTAGGGAACATTAGTCACCACCCGTCCATGACTGTTCCTCTTTTTTGGCATCTTAAGTCTATAAAACGGGAATTCCCAAATTTTCATGTGCTATAGACCACTCGGACCCGGACTGCTCAAAATTTTTTGGACAATAAAAAATTACCTAAGGAACATTATTCACCGCCCCTCTATGATTGTTTCTCATTTTTTGGCATTTTAAGGTATTAAAATGTGAATTCTACGCGATTCATAGATGTTGGTGTGCTATAGCCCATGCCTTCCGCATGAGCCTGGGACACCGAACCCGCACCGCCTATGATTTTTTTGTACCATAAAAAATGACCTAAGGAACAATACTCACCGCCTCGACATAACCGATCCTCGATTTTTAGAGATTTAGGACCATACCGCCCCATTCCCATATTTTCGTATGCTTTAGCCCACTCCTTCCCCATAGGTTCTGGCCATCGAATCCGGACCTCCTAAGGAACAATAGTCACTTCTCTGCCATGAACATTTCTCGTTTTTAGCATTTTAGGGCCATAAAATGTGAATTCCTCCAGATTCTCAAATTTTCATTTGATATAGCCCACGCCTTCTGTGTGGTCTCGGGCCACCGGAGGAAAAATATTCACTGCCCCGCCATCACCGTTCCTCGTTTTTGGTAGTTTAGGGCCATTAAATAGGAATTCGGCCCGATGCCTAGATTTTCGTATGCTATAGACCACGCTTTCCGTATGGGCCTGGGCCACCGAACCTGGACCACATTAATGTTTGTCGGCCTATCAAAAATATCCTAAAGAAAAATAGTCACTGCCCCGCTATGAACAGTCCTGATGTTTTGGATTTTTAGGTCCATAAAACCAGAATCCCACCCGATTCCTAGATTTTAGTAAGCTATAGCCCATGCCTTCTGTGCGGGTCAGTGCGCCTAGACCCAGGCTACCTAAAATTTTTCCGCCCGATCAAAAAAGACCTAAGGAACAATAGTCACCACCCCGCCATTACTGTTCCTCATTTGTTGGCGTTTTATGGTCATAAAATGGGAATTCTTCCCAATTCCCATATATTTATTGTGCTATAGCCCACACCTTCCGTGTGCGTCCTAGAGCCCGAACCTAAACCGCCATAAATTTTGCCGCCCCATCAAAATGGATCTATGCAAAATTAGTCATCGTCACGCCATGAACGTTCCTCAATCTTTGGCGTATTAAGGACATAAAACAGAAATTTCCAGATTTTCGTGTGTTATAGCCCGCGCAGTTCGTGTGCGTCTGGGTGCCCGGACCCAAATCGTCTTAAATTTGGCCCCATCAAAAATGATCTAAGGAACATATGTCACATCCCTGACATGATCATTCCTCGTTCTTTGGCAGTTAGGGCTATAAAATTGGAATTCTTCCCGATTCCCAACTATTTGTGTGCTATAGCCCACGCGTTTGTCGTGTGCTCGACCAACCGGACCCGGATCGACTTAAATTTTGTCGGCCCTTAAAAAATGACCTAAGTAACAATAGTCACCGCTCCTCTGTGACCAATCCTTTTTTTCTAGCGTTATAAGGCCATAAAACTTGAATTCCGCTATATTCTAAGATTTTCGTGTGCGATAGTGCATGCTTCCGCATGGGTCCGGCGCTCGGACCCGGATCACCTAAAATTTTTCCTGCCCCATCAAAAATGACCTAAGGAACATTGTCACCGCCCCACCAAGAATGTTCCATATATTTTGGTGTTTTAGGGCCATAAAATGGGAATTCCGCCTGATTTTTAGATTTTCGTGTGTTATAGAAAACACCTTATGCGTAGACCTGGGCACCCGGACCTGGTGACGAGCGCAAAGTCGGCGTATAAAACTTAGGCTCGCTAGTCAAACGTAGTATAGTAATAAATCGTCTCCACATGGATCGTTTTAAATAATGTTCTATTAAATCTTCAGGTCAACACTATCCTGGATAATCAATCTTTGATTTATGCTATTATCGACTACTTATAAAACTAATATTATTGATTGTAATAAACTAATGGAAATATGATGAATAAGTAGCAATCATTAGATATCAAGTTAATAAGTAAAGGTTGTGACAAGATATGTGATCAACTATTATTCCGGGTAACTCTGTGTTAAGTTCACTCTTAACTTCTATTGACTCTTTCAATTTCAACAGATGATTAGGCTACCTTAGGGATTAAAATTCTTCTTCCTAGGGAATGAGAGTTCTCTTAATCAACCTAAGGACGAGTCCTATGAACATATGCGTAAATACAATGAATGAATGATTTTTCGAAGAAAACCTCTCGACTATTCTTCTAATCATGGTTAATTGATAACTCTCTAAGCTCTTTCATTACCTATTAGAGGTGTAAAATCAACCCAAACAATATGGCACCATGCGAATTACAACAAGACTTCTCTTTCAAAAGTAAAACCACAGTTAGCCTTGCAATTCGATAAATAACGCATTCAATGAATTCAGTTAACTAACAAAGAGTAAAGCCCAAAACAATAGTCAAATCACGACATCCGTCAATAAACCTAAGAAAGATTACTCCATAGTGGAGAAGTTATTCATCACAAGAGTATGAGAAAAACAGAAAAACATTATCATTCCCAAAATCAAATAAACTTCCGTATTGAATGAATTGGACCAAGTATTTTTCATTCCCGTTGCTCCCTTTCTTCTTCTCTCCCAAAATTTTCTCTCAAAATCCAAGATACCCTATTTTTAGACGAGCCAGGCTTCATATAGGTCAAAAGGAGGCGCCTCCGAAATTACAAAAACAGGAGTAGGAAAAGTTTTCGTAACTGGACGTGTGCGGCCGCGCACTTGGAGGTGTGACCGCGCATATGGCCACGCACCTCGGCCAGTGTACTCCTCTACTTGCACGCCCGGTGTGCTCCTAGTGCACCACCGCGCACCTAGGTGGCCTCCTACTCAATTCTTTGTTTCTTTCGTTAAGTGTACTATTGTCTGTTGATCCCAGAACACAATCCCAACATAATCTTAGGCTTTTACTCAAACCTCCAAGCCCCAAAATATCTCAAATTACCTCCACAACCTCATCGTAACTTGGAATCGCTCCTACAAGGCGTAAAAGACACAATTAGTGCAAAACACTAGTGATTAAAGCTCAAACTCAATTATAGTGAAGTATATTAGAGTGCGAGAAGCAACTAAAACACGTACTTATAGCCTACCATCAACACCTCACACTTAAACAAATTCTCTTCCTCGAGCAACCAAACTACACTTTATATAGACACGGCCCTATTACACAACTCTCATAACTTATCACATCAAGAATATTTAAAATACATTAAGCACAATAGTGTAACATCCTAGCCTCAACATTTGACTCAAAAGTACCACACATTATTCAAAACTCGCTCACTTACTCCAAAATAGAAGTCAATGACATTACCTTTCCTTCAAGGATCAAGTTCCCTCACACAGTAATAGAGAGTAGTTCCGCACACTATAGACATTCAGAAAACTAGTAACTCGAGATAGAAAGAATTGACTCACTCTCAGAAATAACATTCATATGACGCAAAAAATGAACCATAGGCTTGCATGTAGTGTAATACTATACTAATTGAGCTCATTCGAAGATCAATTAGGACTTTTAATTTGTTGTAATGTAAGTTGTAGGATGGGTAGGATACATTTAGATAAAAGAGTGACTACACCTCCCTAAGCACTTTAATACATACATTTTACCTTTCAAATCCCCAAACTTATGTCAAACCATTACTCCCCCTTCACATCAATATACATTAACTCCCTACTTCTTAAAGCGCACTTACATAACGAGATACCACTATCAAGGAATATTGCACAACAATACAACATATTTTTTTTCTTCTTTCACTTCAAGTGGGTCTTACTTTTTCAAACTAGTGAAGCTTTCTCCTTATTTCATTAGTTCCACACAAAAGCCAAACCAACCACCCCACACTTCAACTTTTACAAAGTTCATAACAATTTCAAGTGCTCACGGGAGGTAAATGGTTCGAATAGATGGTCAATTCAAATAAGTCGGTAAGGCTTGTAATGAGGTTGCCGACGAAGTAGGACTATAGGCTCAAAGGGGTTAAACTAAGATAGATAACTATTAGGTGGGTAAAATCATATAACTGGCTCAACAAAGAAATGCCTAAATCACTTCCAAGATTGAATAAAACTATTATTTCGCCTTGCAAATACACGAGGCAAGTTCTAGAAATCAAATTCAATGCATAGAATAACAGAAAACCTCACACATACATGGCACATAACTCACTCTGGATTGGACTATCAAGACACGCTAGTCAAAGCAGTGAAGCAAAGTTAAGATCATACAATTTAAGGTACTTATACAAGAGTCAAAAATTGAGCCTAAGTTTCACGGCTAAAGCACTCGCTATTCTCAAGGCATAATAGGGTCAATAGATATTTCCTTCAATTCAAAACATAGCTCAAGGTTCCTACTCCTAAAAAAAATAAAAACTAACTACACCCGATTCAATCAAAACCTTTAGAAAAGAGTAGTGCCACAAAGAAAAACCAAGGGGGAATTAATACACAACCTAACAAAAGTAAATATTTTGTCTTTTTCTTTTGACTTTGATCTCTCATGAAACCCATCGAATGATATCCATCGTGGGGAAAAATCGAGAATTTTAAAAAAATTATATATTTTTTCTCTATATCTAACTGCTGCAACTAACCAAAAAAAAATACAACTAACAAAACAAAACTAAAGCATACAACATACAAATATCCCCTACCCCGCACTTTAAATGGTGACATGTCCCCAAGACACACAAAGAAATATGCAAAGGTGAAGAAAACTCCCCTGATCAGGTCATCCCCTGTTAGAGATGGTGTCGAGGTCCAGATGACAAGCCCGGCCAAGTGCACGCAGCTATGCCATGATCTTCTTCTTGGATTTGGCATT
The DNA here is from genome assembly GCA_005239505.1 of Nicotiana paniculata. Lineage (NCBI taxonomy): Eukaryota > Viridiplantae > Streptophyta > Magnoliopsida > Solanales > Solanaceae > Nicotiana > Nicotiana paniculata. The sequence goes on from ML332080.1 coordinate 10,320, forward strand.
CTGTGTAGCAAGGGAGTCAACTAGAGTTCCCAAATCAGTGATAGAAGTATGCATCCCCGCCATCTCTTGCTTTAAATCACTCATTCGCGTTTCCCATCCGCTACCTGAAGGTTCCCCAACACCTTGCTCATGCGGTGGAGAAGCAGAGACATCTTTACCGTGCACCTCATTGTCCTTGCTAGGTTTATCAGATTCCTCACTATCTGCCTCAGCATGCCCAGCAGGTTCCTTCTCGATTAGCACTTTATCCACCCAGAATTTCTGTTGTCTCTTGACTTTCCCATCCGTGGCCCTATTTTCCTACACCCATGCCTCATGGCATAATCGAGTTACTAATTATGGGAAAAAGAACCCATACCTCTCAACAGGACAACGAATGGTCATCTCATCGTGAATGACTTGAGCCACATCAAATTCGTGGCCATTGATAAATCACCAAATCAGAGCTACCCGTGGCCCATTCACCTCAGTGGTGTTTCCTAAAGGCATCAGGCGGTTATTAATGATGTAGAGACAGCACTTCCCTTCAAAAGTAAGTGAGGCCAAGAGAAATTTGTTCCCTTACAGTAACCACACCAACTCCTTCCCAGGCACAAATTATGGGTTCAAAGAAAAGGCGCCACAAGTATAGTTTTTTGTTGTGCGTGACATAGAAGTCATCTGTATCAGGGTCCTCCACATATTTTGGCAAGTGATAGGCCCTTCCGATGACCTCCTTGGAGAATTCCACGCTCTTTATTTTCAGACTACGCAGACATGGTTTTCATGTTTCAGGCAGCTTGCATTGAATCCCCGAACAACCATCAAATTTTCCTCGTCACGTTCTTCGCAGAATACCCCCATGCCTTGCCTGACAAATTCATTATACAATCTCGATCAGACATTTTGGAGAGATCCTACGTCAATGCCACTTTCTTCAATGGGTTTCTTTCCTGCTTTGCTACGAAATCGTTCTTGGGCTTCCCACAATACGAACTTGTTCTGATCATACGGGTGAGCGGATGCAGAAGCTCACGACCAGGATGTGCTCGCTTGACCAGTTTTGGATGCACTTACAGTTTTTCATTTATTATAGGGCGCTATAGTACCTGTAGCAAACCGCCAACAACTAGCTAAAGAATCACTTGGCGAACCAAGAGAGGCTACTAAAACTTCACTCTCACACTTGGTAACAAAATTACACCCTCAATATCATTGTGTCATTTACACAAACAATTAACATGCACAGGTGCTCCTAACCCCCACAAAGTAATTTTTTTCCCTAGCTAGACTAAGGATACACCACTTTCACTCCTAGCAACTGTATGGTCAGTCTCCATGGTGAATCTCAACCTCCCCCATACGAAAAGTGAGAACAAAATGAAAATAACAAAAGCGAGAGAAAGCATCTCACATACCTGAGGGTCTCTGAGGAATAGAGCTAGTGAGGACGTAAAAAGTGGGAGTAGGGGAGTGTTTTGGTGTTCATTTTATAGAGAGAATATTGTGGGGGGGGAGGGGGGGTTTGTGTTCGTTTCCTATAAGGGGAGAGGAAAAGAGAACAATTTAAAATTGGGGGTTGTGAGAGGGGTCCAAAATTAAAATTGATAACAAAAAAACTTACCTATGTGTGGTCAGGTTATACCATGTGCGGCCGCACATGTTTGGCAATACACTGCTCAATATGCGGGGTCATGTGCGCAGTAAACCCCTCAGGTGCATGGTAGCACATGTTCCGCATCGTCGGGTATTGTCCTTTTGCGCGACCATATGCGCAAAGTGCTCCCAAGGTGCGCGGTTGTGCACCGATACATTCAAAAGGGCCCTTTTAGACACCTCAGTTACTACCTTCCGCAATATGTACCTTCCTGCACCTACCACAACACAATATACACTAATTTATATCTATTATATGCTATAAATAAAGTGAAAAATCAAACTAGTAGAAGAGTTAGAGGTAGTTCTGAGTTATAGTCGTCAGCTTGACTCAATCGGGCATCCTCAACTGTATTGATACTCTAGGATTACGAAGAAAATCTTTCATCATGATATGATTATAGCCTGAACCCATTCACTTTGAAGCTCTCTGTTTCGTCCATGTTCTAAATCTCGATTGCCCCATACGGTGGTACATGTTTCACCACATACAGTCCTATCCATCTAGACTTAAATTTATCAGGAAACAATCGAAGTCTACTATTGTACAATAAGACTTTTCCCCTTTCATGAAACTCCTTTGTCTTAATCAGACGATCATTCCACCATTTAGTCTTTTTCTTGAAAATCTACGCATTTTCATGCATATCCAGTCTAAAGTCCTCCAATGCATTCATCTGCGCCAACCTCTGTTCACCTGCAAGACTAAGATCATGATTAATCATCTTATTTGCCCAATAAGCTTTATGTTCTATCTCAACAAGTAAGTGACACGATTTACCATACACTAGTTTGAATGGTGAAGTCCCTATGGTTGTTTTTGGACGCAGTTCTGTACGCCCATAGAGCTTCTTCCAACTTTACAGACCATTCCTTTCGAGAAGCACTAACCGTCTTTTCAAGAATTCGTTTAAGTTCACGGTTAGCCACTTCAACTTGTCCACTAGTTTGGGCATGGTACGGGGTTCCTGTTTTGTGTGTGACCCCAAACTTAGACAATACTGCAACAATTTTCTTGTTCACAAAGTATGACCCATTGTCACTGATAATCACTCGAGGTGTCCCAAAGCTGGTAAAAAGGTTCTTCCTTAAGAACTCACACACCACCCGAGCATCATTGGTCCTAGTAGGGATTGCTTTGACCTACTTAGACACGTAGTCAACGACTACTAGGATATACTCATAAAAATGTGACAATGGGAATGGACTCATGAAGTCAATGCCCCAAACGTCAAAAATTTCACTTACCAGAATGGAGTTGAGAGGCATTTCGTCCCTCTTGCTAATATTACCTGCCCGATGACACTTGTCACATGCAGCAACATATGCTCTTGAGTCTTTGTACAAAATAGGCCAAAAGAAACTGGCTTCCATGACCTTTTTTGCAGTCAGATTTCCACCATAATGTCCTCCAAATGCTTTATCATAGCAACGAGACAGAACGCTTGTCTTTTCTCCTTCAGACACACATCTTCGAATCAGACCATCTGCACATAGTTTAAAAAAGAAAGGTTCATTCCAAAAATAAATTTTTACCTCAGCTTTAAGCTTCCTTCTTTGATCACGAGATAGGTCACGAGGTAACAAAACACTAGACAAAAAGTTTGCTACATTAGCATACCAAGGCGGATTTTCGGAGACCGTAGCAATGGAGATAATCTGCTCGTCAGGGAATTCTTCCCTTATTTCAACTGTTTCAATTACCGAAGGTCTCTCAAGTCGAGATAAATGATCGGCGGCTTGATTTTCTGTTCCCTTCCTGTCTTTGATCTCTAGGTTAAACTCTTGGAGTAATAGCACCCACCGCATCAGACACGGTTTGGACTCCTTTTTACTCGGCAAATATTTCAAGACTGAGTGATCCGTGTGTACAATCACTTTTCTCCCCACCTGATATGATCTATACTTGTTAAAATCAAAGACCAAAGTAAAGACATCTTTTTCAGTAGTGGCATAGTTGACTTGAGCATTATTCAACGTCATGCTTACGTAGTAGATAGGCCTACAAAATTTATCTTTTCTTTGTCCTAGAACTGCCCCCACATCTACATCACTACCATCACACATTATCTCAAATGGTTGACTCTAATCAGGTGTCACCATGATAGGAGCACTTACAAGCTTTTCCTTTATCAATTCAAATGCTCTTAAGCACTACATATTGAAAAAAACTTGACATCTTTTGCTAGCAATGCAGTCAACGGTTTGGTAATGCTCGAAATGTTTTTGATGAACCTCCTATAGAACCCAGGATGTCCCAAGAAACTCCTAGTGCTATTCACATAAGTCGGTGGAGGGAGCCTAGCAATCACATCAACCTTCGCTCTATCAACTTCATTTCCTTATGAAGTCACTTTGTGTCCTAATACAATTCCCTCATTTACCATGAAGTGACACTTCTCCTAGTTTAGGACCAAGTGTGTGGCTTCACAACGTTCAAGCACGAGGTTCAAATTCTTCAAACAGTCCTCAAATTCATCACCAAAGAGGATGAAATCATCCATGAATACATAGACACTTTCCATTTAGAAAAGAGAATATAGACATCATGCACCTCCGAAAAGTGGCAGGTGCATTACATAACCCAAATGGCATCCTCCTCTAAGCAAAAGTACCTGACGGGCAAGTAATGTGGTGTTCTCAACATCTTCTAGGGAAATATCTTGTTGTAGCCTGAGTACCCATCTAAAGAGTAGTAGCATCCATGTACATCCACTTCCTCGAGCATTTGATTAATAAAAGGGAGTGGGACGTGGTCCTTCCTTGTTGTATCATTTAGCCTTCTATAATCAATGCACATTCTCCACCTAGTGACTGTTCTGGTGGGAATCAATTCTTTGTCTTCATTTTTCACTACTGTTGTGCCCCCTTATTAGATACAACTTGTACTGGACTAATCTACTGGCTACTGGAGATGTGAAAAATCACTCCCGCATCTAGAAATTTGATGATCTTCTTCTGCACTACCTCTTCCAAATTTTTGTTCAGCTTGCGCTAGGGCTCCACCACTTGCTTGCTATTTTATTCAAACAATATTTTATCCATGCAAATGGACGGACTGACTTCTTGAATATCAGTTATACTCCAACCCATGGCCTTCCTGTGCTTTTTCAGTAGCTCCACCAGTTTTCGCTCCGTGTACCTGTCAAGTCAGCAAAAATAATAACCGAAAAATTGTTAGTTTCAAGAAAAGCATATTTTAAGTGAGTGGGGACTTTTAATTCCACATTAGTCTTAGAAGCCTCATCTTTTAGTTCCTCCTCATAAACCACTTGATCCTAAATATTAAGAGCTTCAGCCTCTTTCTTTATTTCAGGATCTTCATCCTCGATTATGCTAGGTTGAGTAACATACATCTCTTGAGTATCCCCCACAATCTTGTCAAACTTGTATTTTTCAGCCAATTCTCCAACAACGTCTAGTTTGAAACACGAGTAGCAGATGCCTTATCACTTGGGCATGGCATCATCCTCTTCATTTGGAACACCATTTTTTCATTTCCCGCTATGAGCATACGCTTCCCTTCGTAGATATCAAGGATCGATCTACATGTAAATCAGAATGGCCTCCCTAGAATTAGAGGCACCTCCTTGTTCACCTCCATATCCACCACAATAAAATCTATGGGGAACACAAACTTGTCCACCCGTACTAAAATATCCTCAATGATTCCCTCAGGTATAATGGTGGTTTGGTCGGCCAATTGTAGGGACACTAGTATTGATTTAATCACTCCAAGATCACCTTCCAGTTTTCTGAATGCAGATAAAGGCATTAGATTTGTAGACTCACCAGAATCATAGAGGGCTTTGTCTAATTTTTCACTCCCCAACGAGCATGGTATGATAAAGCTTCCTGGGTCCCCAAACTTTCGAGGAATCTTATTTTGTAAGATGGCATTGCAGTGGGCATTTATCTTAGTAACTGTTGTTTTCTCTAATTTTCTGTTGATAGACAGGATTTCCTTTAAGAATTTAGCATAAGCGGGCATCTGAGTAAGTACCTTCGTGAAAGGTATGTTGACTTAAAGTTGCTTGAGCATCTCCAGGAATCGCCCAAAACATTTGTCAAGTTTCTGCCACTTCATCTTTGGAGGGAATGGTAGAGACATCATATGTCTATTTTCTTCAATCTCCTTTTATACCCGCTACTCATGCTCTTTTGCTCTTCACTCTCTTTCTCTGCTGGTGTCTCAATCTGCTTGTTAGGCATCTCAAGTCTAGCTTTCACCATTGGGTTGTTCAATGCTTTGCCACTTCTTAGAGATACACCTTTGATTATTTTCTTCTGGTTCTTTTCAATGTCATAGGGAAGAGTCCCAGAAGCCCTCTCAGATAACACATTCAAAACCCATTTATCTTTCTAAATTTCGGATAGTCGTGCCTTGAATATCAAATTTTTCTTCTGTTTTGTTGATGAATTCCTTCATGAGATCTTCCATACTTGATTGAATTGGATGTGGTGGCTGGTATTGCTACCTCTGCTGGTTCTGAAAACCTGGTGGTCCTCGACCCTGGTGTCTAATATTGCTTGGCTGCCATGAATTCAATCTCCCATTAGGTGAACTCCACGAAAAACGTGGATGTCTTTGGCCCATATACTTATAGTTGTTTCCACCTTGGTAGTTTCCTATATTGAGTTTCTTACAATATTGACTTCCTCAGATGTAGCTTGACACTCATGTGTAGGGTTTCCCAATCCACATATGTCACATCCCACCTATGGTTGATTTTACACTTGAGTTATCGTCAGTTGCTTGATGTCCTTAGCCATAGATTCAAATTGAGCCAGCAATGCAACTGACGATTCTTTTTGGTTCACGCATGTTGATCTTCCTCGATCCCCTTGGTCAGTGGACCATTGTTCTGCGTCTTCGAATAGTTCATTCAGAAGAGTGACAATTTCTTCAGGAGTTTTATTCATCAAAGGACCTGCAACCACACTATTCAAAAATCTCCTAGATGACGGGTTTAACCCATCCCAAAAGTCCTGGAGTTTCATCCATTGTTCCATTTCGTTATGAGGGAACCTCGCAATAGCTCCTTAAATCTTTCCCATGCCTCAAACGTTTTCTCTCCTTTACCTTGGCTGAAATTGTGAATCTCTTTCCTCATTTGTCTAGTCTTAGCAATAGAGAAGTATTTTTCTAAAAACTTGGTAGTTATCTCATCCCACGTACGGATTGTCCCTGTGGGCAGACTACTCAACCACTGCTTTGCATCATCCTTAAGTGATAATGGGAAGGCTCTAAGTTAAATTGAATCAGGTGATGCTCCATTGTAGCGGAACGTGTTCATAATTTCGTCGAAGTCCATTAAATGGTTTTCGGGATCTTCATTGGGTTTCCCTATGATTATGCAATCGTTCTGAATGGTCTGGGTGACTCCATGTTTGAGTTCAAAATTATTGGCATCAATAGGCGGGGTCTTATGCTAGACTGTTGTTGGTTGTAAACCGGTCTGGCATAATCTCCTAGAGACCTCCCGGGCCTAGGAGTTGCATTTTCAGGTTCATCTTCGATCATGTTTCGGTTGAGAACCTTCAATCCCCATCGATTGTTTCATCCGCAACTCCACGAGCTGCTTTAGCTTTTAACCGTGCTTTATGCTGCTGAGCTGCCTCTTTTGCAGCTAGACTCACCTCCTCTTCGTCGTTCACCATTTTATTATGAGTAGAAGGTTGACCAAACAACAATCCACTCGATCCTTTCTCCTTTCTGAACTACCGCATATGGTTGTATAGTTCTGGATCGTATGGCACAAATTCCTTGGAAGAAGATTTAGTTATACATTGTTGAACATAACATGTTGCCTGCACACAGATAAAAGAGGAGCGTAAAAAAAAAACAAAATAAAACTTCTCGTGAATTAGCACCAAAAATGAATTCAACCACTATTAGTTGCCGATCCCTGGCAATGACGCCAAAATTTGAAGAGTGCAAAATCGGCATATAAAACTTAGGCTCGCTAGTAAAATATAGTGTAGTATTAAATCATCTCCACAAGGATTGGTTTATATAACGTCCTAATAAATCTTGAGCTCAACACTATCCAGGATAATCAATCTTTGATTTATCTTATTATCGACTACTAATAAAACTAAGATTATTGACTGTAAGAAACTAATGGCAATCTAATGACTAAGTAGCAACGATTGGATGTAAAGGTAAGAAGTAAGGGATGTGAAAAGATATGTGATCAAATATTATTTCGGGTAACTCTGTGTTAAGTTTACTCTTAACTTCAATTGACTATTTTGATTTCAACAGATGATTAGGCTACCTTAGGGATTCAAATTCATCTTCCGAATAAATGAGAGTTCCCATAATCAACCTAAGAACGGGTCCTATGAACAAGTGCACAAATACAATGAATGAATGATCTTTCAAAGAATGCGTCTCGACTATTCTTCTAAACTGGGTTAATGGATAACTCTCTAAGCTCTTTTGATTACCTATGAGAAGCGTAAAATCAACCCAAACAATATGGCACAATGCGAATTACAACAACACTTCTCTTTCGATTAAAGTAAAACCACAATTAGCCTTGCAATTAGATAAATAACGCATTAAATAAATTTGGATAATTAACAGTGAGTAAAACCCAAAACAATAGTCAAATCACGACATCCGTCAACAACCCTAAGAAAGATTACTCCGTAGTGGAGAATTTATTTATCACAAGAGTATGAGAAGAACAAGAAGACAGTACAATTCCCAAAATCAAACAAACTTCCATATTGAATGAATTGGATCAAGTATTTGCATTCCCTAGGTGGCCTAATGCTCAATTCTTCGTTTCTCTCATTAAGTGAACTATCATCTGTTGATCCCCGAACACGATCCCAACTTAATCCTTAGGCTTTTACTCAGACTTCAAATCGCCAAAAAATCTCAAATTAGCTCCACAACCTTGTCGTAACTCGGAATCACTCCTACAAGGCATAAAACACATAATTTGTGCAAAACACTAGCGATTAAAGCTTAAATTCAATTAAAGTGCAGTAGACTAGAGTGCGGTAAGCAACAAAAACGCGTACTTATAGCCTACCATCACCCGGACCTCCTAATATTTTTTCGACCCAACAAAAATGACTGAGGAACATTAATCATCGCCCCTCTATGATTGTTTCTCATTTTTTGGCGTTTTATGGCCATAAAATGGAAATTCAGCTCGATTCCAAGATTTTCGTGTGTTAAAGCCCATGCCTTGCGCATATGCTCGGACTCGGACCAACTAAAAAAAATCAGACAATCAAAAATGAGATAAGGAACAATAGTCTCCATCCCGCCATTACCGTACCCCTTTTTTTTAACATTTTAGGTCTATAAAACTTGAATTCTGATTGGTTCCCAAATTTTCGTGTCCTATACCCCACGCCTTCCACATGGGCCCAGGCGCTTGGACCTAGACATCCTAAAATTTTGCGGCCCATCAAAAATTTAAGGAGCATTAAATAGCGCCCTGCCATGACTTTTCCTCATTTTTTGGCATTTTTAGGTCATAAAACGGGAATTCAGCTTGATTCCCATATTTTCGTGTGTTATAGCCCACGCTTTCCGCATGGCCCCAGACACCTGGACTCGAATCGCCTAAAAAAGTTTTATACCATCAAAAACGACGTAAGGAACAATAGTCATCGCCCCGCCATGACCATTCTTCGCCATTTTAGGGCAATAAAAGTGGAATTCTGGTCGATTCCCAAATTTTCGTGTGTAATAGCCCATGCCTTTCGGTCGGTCAGGGCTCTCGGACTCGGGCCGCCTAAACTTTTATCGGCCTATCAAAAAATACCTAAGGAACAATAGTCACCTCCCCTCCAAGACCGTTCCTCTTTTTTGGCATTTTAGTGTCATAAATGGGAATTCTGCCCGATTATCATATTTCGTGTCCTATAGCCCATGCCTTCCACATGTGTCCTGAGGCCCGGACCCAAACCACCTTAAATTTAGCCGCCCATCATAGCTGATCTAAGGAACATTAGTCACCTCTCCGCCATGAACATTCCTAGGTTTTTGGCATATTACGGACATAAAACAGAAGTTCGATTTGACACCCAGATTTTTGTGTGCTATAGCCCCGCCATTCGCGTGCGTCCTAGCACCCAAACCCAAACCGCGTTAACTTCCACCTTATCAAAGATGATCTAAACAAAATTAGTCATCGTCCCGCCATGGTCGTTCCTCATTTTTTGACATTTTAGGGCTATAAAATTGGAATTCCGCCATATTCCCAAAATTTCATGTGTTACAGCCCACGCCGTTGCATGGGCCCGAGCCAATGAACCCGGATCACCAAAAATTTTGCCAGCCATCAAAAATGACATTCGGAACAATAGTCATCGCCCCGCCACGACCATTCCTCGGTTTTAGCTTTTTAGGGCCATAAAACTGGAATTCCGCTCCACCCGGATCGCCTATAATTTTGCATTCATGACTATCCCAGAAAATGACATGAACAAACTCTCACGCTATTGGACAAAGGAAGATGCATCAGAAAACAAATGCAAAGATGATAATGATAATTTTTGCATGGCACGGGGTGAAACAAACGAGGTAAGATCTTATATTTGTGAAAGATGTGATGAATTACAGGATATTCTTGACCTTACTCTAAAAGAGTCTCAAAAACTGATGAATGAACTAAGCAGACTCAACAGGGAAAAGAAATACAGGGAACTCAAGCTTGAAGTATGTGAAATTGAAAAGGAGGTACTTCAAGATGAAGTTTAGGAATTGCAAATGCAACTCAATGGCATGCGCAAATCCACGAGTCATAGTTCTATCAAGTCTAGCCAGACGACTTACAAGTAAATTGGAAAAGGACTGGATACAACAGAGTCTACTAGTACTAACGAAAGTGGAAGATCTGAAAATGGATCAGCCCCTATGTGTCACTACTGTAATAAAAGTGGACACAAATATTCCTTCTGTCGATTTTGTAAATCTAATGTTTCAAGGTGGATTTGGAAACCCAAAAACAATCCTGATCTTAATAAAACTAACCAACAAGGACCCAAGCAAGCTTGGGTACCTAAAAGAAAGTGATAATTATGTTTTGTAGGAACACCACAGGAAGAGTCGCACAGGAAAGTGTACTTAAATAGTGTGTTTTCCTGTCACATGACATGTGACAAAAACCTATTCAAAGAAATTACAAAGATAAACTAAGGAAGTGTTAAATTTGGCGATGACTCAAAAGGGAAGATAGTCGGCACTGACACAGTTCCATTCAATAACAACTGTGATTTTACTGAAGGTTATCTTGTAGATGGACTTAACTACAATTTCCTGAGTAGAAGTCAGCTATGTGATTCAGGGTACGAAGTAAAGCTCAAGAAAACAGGTTGTGGTATGGAAGATGAGACAGGTAAAATAACCCTCCTAGGAAAAAGATATAGAAACGTTTATATTCTTGATGCTTTTGAAAATCTAGATGGTCACATTTGCTTAGCATCCATATCAAATGATCCATGGTTATGGAATAAGAAACTTGGTCATGCAAGCATGCGTGTTATAGAGAAACTTTCCAGGCATGATTTAGTTATTGGTCTCCATAAACTCAATTTTTCTCGAAATCATGTATGTGATGCATGTCTGATTGGTAAACAAACCAAAAACTCTTTCAAAAACAAAGACATTATGTTTACATCACAGCCTTTACAATTTCTTCATATGGATTAGTTTGGACCCACCAGAACTGCTAGCGTATGAGGAAACGATATGTTTTTGTTATTGTTGATGACTACTTACGTTTTACATGGGTTATTTCCTATCTCAAAAAGACGAAGCTTTGAAAAACTTTGAGATTTTCTGTAAAAGAGTTGAAAGAGAAAAGAGATATCTTATTACAACCATTCAAGAGATCATGGAGGAGAATTTCAAAGTAGACTTCTGCAATGATCAAGGATACACCCACAACTTCTCAACTCCAAGATCCCCCCAATACAATGGAGTAGTTGAGCGGAAAAATAGAACTCTGCAAGATATGGAGAGAACTATGATACTAGAATATTCCTTGCCAAATCACTTTTGGGCAGAAGCAATAAACACAGATTGCCAAATTCTCAACAGATATCTTATAAGACCTATCTTGAAGAAAACTCCATATGAACTATGGAAAGGTAAACGACCCAACATAGGTTATTTCCATCCTTTTGGAAGAAAGTTTTTCATCCACAACAATGGTAAGGACAATCTTGGAAGATTTGATCCAAAAAGTGACGAAGGTATTTTTCTAGGTTATTCCATAAACAGTAGATCTTTTAGAGTTTATAATAATTGAACTCTATGTGTAGAAGAATCAGTACAAGTTATATTTGATTAAAATAACACTACAGCCGAGAAAGGAATTATTGTAGGTGAAGAAGATATTAATCAAGACACACATCAGTCAAGAAAACCTCAAGAGCCAAATGACAGGCTAGATGGTGTCACAGAGTCAACAAATGAGCTTAACAACAGTCGACCAGAACCACAGAAGGAGTCGACTACTCATACGAATGTAACACATCCAAATGAATAGAGAAGTAAACCAGAATATCCTCAAAAGTTTATCATAGGAGATCCAAGTGAAGGAATGAAACCAAGGGAGCTCTCAAGAGAAATACAAATATAGAACTGATCTCTCAGATTGAACAGAAGAAGATAGAGGTAGATCTAAAAGACTCTAGCTGGGTACAAGCAATGCAGGAAGAACTGGATCAATTTAACAAAAACCAAGTATGGAAATTGCTGCCAAAGCCTGCAGATGCTATTGTAATTGGAATAAAATGGGTTTTTAGAAATAATCTCAATGAAGATGGAAAGGTTGGAAGAAACAAAGCCATATGAGTAGCTCAGGGTTACTCACATTAGGAAGGAGTTTATTACGATAAAACCTTTGCTCGAGTAGCTCGACTTGAGTCAGTACGAATTCTTCTTGCATACGCATCCTTTAAAAGATTTAGACTTTTTCATATGGATGTCAAAAGTGCATTCTTAAATGGCTTCATTGATGAGGAGGTATATTTAAAACAACCTCCTGGTTTTGAAGACTCAAAGTTCCCTTACCATGTATATAAGTTGACTAAGGCTTTGTATAGAGTTAAACAAGCTCCACGAGCATGGTAAGAAAGACTTAGCTCATTTCTACTTGATCACAGGTTTATAAGAGGTAAAGTAGATACTACAGTATTCATCAAAAGATCATCGGAAGGTAATCTTATTATTCAAGTTTACGTTGATGATATTATCTTTGGTAGTGATAACCCTCTTTTGTGCAAGGAATTTTCTAATCTTATGCAAAGTGAGTTTGAAATGAGTATGATGGGGGAGCTCACATTTTTCCTTGGACTTCAAATTCAACAATCTGAAGAAGGAAATTTTATTTTCCGGATGAAATATAAAAAATGAGCTAATTCAGAAGTTCGGTATGAGCAGTGCTAAAGCTATTGATACACCAATGAGTTCATCAACAAGTCTTGACAATGATGAAAAGGGAAATCCTGTTGATGAAACAAAATATCATGGAATGATTGGCTCTTTACCTTACCTAACTGCTAGTCGACCAGATATTATGTTTAGTGTATGTAAATGTGCCAGGTTTCAGTCAGCTCTTAAGGAGTCACATCTAACTGCCATAAATAGAATAATTTGTTATCTCGTTGGAACTATTTCTTACGGACTATGGTATTCATGTTCTAACAGTTTAAAACTAGAAGTTTTTTCAGATGCTGATCTTGTAGGTGATAAGGAAGACAGAAAAAGTACCAGTGGCACATGTCAATTACTTGAAAAGGCACTAATATCATGCAATAGTAAAAACAAGGATCAGTTGCACTATCCACAACGGAGGCTGAATATATCGCCATTGGAAAATGTTGTGCGCAGTTATTATGGATATCTCATCAACTAGGTGACTATGAATTATTTTTTAAACCTATTCAAATATTCTGTGATAACTCTAATGTTATATGTCTTTCAAAGCATCTTGTGCATCACTCTAGGGCTAAGCATATAGACATCAAACATCATTTCATTAGAGATCATGTCCTTAAGAGAGATATAGAATTATCATTTGTTGGCGCTACTGATCAATTAGCATATATTTTCACTAAGCCTTTACTTGAAGATAGATTTTGTTCTATAAGAGAACCACTTGGTGTTATTTCTTTTGATCATAAAATTAGGACCTATTTGATATTTTTAATTCTTTTATGCCTAATGATTTTAATTTTGTTTGTTTGTGTAAGTAATCGTTAATTTATCACCTCCAATTTGCCTCTCTTTTCCCATCAGTTACCGCTTTCACGAAAGGAAAATCAATCATCATGATCTTTCACTGACACCCTTTCTTTTCCTGCACCCAACCGTCAAAATTCTGCCTTTTTAATATCTGAACCATTCATCTCAGTCTCCATTGTTCCTGTCGCTCAGAAACCCTCTTCAGAAATCCTTCAAACTACTTCCCACCAGTTTTTCCAGGGCTAAACACTCCACAAATCTATCTGCCTCCACTAGAAAAAGTACTCGCTCCAAGGAAAACCCCTTTTCTCAGCCCCCAAAACCAATAGACCTAGGGTCTGACCACTCACAAGGGTTTGCCTCTTCTCAGGTAGAACTATCAGATCACTCTCATAAATTAGGAGAAAAAGCCCTAGGAAAAAGTCCTATGGAACACCCCCATGAATCTCTTACCCCAAAGAAATCCAAAATAGACCTCTCGAGTTCTCTAGAGTCAGACCTCAATTTTTGGGATACCCCAAACATGGATTTCTTTGTTGCTCTGGAAGAGAAGCCCATCACTCATGGTAGAGTAGTCGACCTTGACGACATGTAGGCCTTCAGTTGTAAGGTAAAGAATCTGTTTGTCTTTCAAGGATGGTCAAAATTCCTCTCTATACCCCCTCCCAATGTCTATGAATCCTTAGTGAGAATATTTCATGCAAATCTTCGCTCTAGCAATTCTGATAAGTTGAAATCCCTAGTTTTAGGTAAATGTATTGTTCTTGATAGTGCCATTTTTGACTAAATTTTTCTATGTAAGTGCTCTGGTTTTCCCATGCTTTTCAAAATACTTGGCTTGATGACTTTGAAATTTCTTTTGATCAAGCAAAATACTGTATTTCTTAGTATCCATTTGATTCCTCCCTAACCAGTTAGGTCCTAGTGATGTTAGTTTTGAAACCTGAGTTCTGGCCCACATTGTTGCAACCACTCTTCTTCCTTGTACTAGATCATTCTCCACCTTCTCTCAATGAGATACCTTTCTTGTGTAATGTCTTGTGACCTAAACCAAGATTAAATTATTCTCCCGAGTCATAAATTTCATGATAGGAAATTCTGATGATCCCACCAATTTGCCCCATGGTATGGCTATCACTCACATCTTGGAACCCACAATATCTCTATCTCATAATACCCTTTTGTCTCTGTTTCAAAATACTACAATTCTATATTATTTGCCAGTATGGGTTATGTGTGTGCAAAGGGATCCTAGGTGCAGCAATAGGAAAGTGAAGTCAAGATCATTCAACCTGATCCCAAGACCAAAGCCTTTGTTTCCTATCACAGCATAAGTAATCTCGATCTTGCTGAGAAACTGACTGCCATTGATAACAAGCTGACCATCATCAAGGCTCTTATTGATGCCACTCAGTCCACTGTTAGGGACATCCATACAATCTCCAAGGAGACAGGGTTTGATGTTTCAAAGATGAGGATTAAAATTCTCAGACTTGGAGAAAATGCAGTCAAAGCATTTAAGGAAGTGCATGACAGGATTGATAGGGTGGCAGTTTCATCCAATACCAGCTTTGAACGACTGAAGGAGGCGATTTGCAACACTCTTACTTACTTCTTGCGTCACTAATTATGGAAGTTACAAATATTTTTTTTGTAAAGAACCGTAAAATTTTATGGCTAAAAATAATACCCAAATAGGTCCCTGTGTTGTTATAACTGTAGAAATTCTTAAGACGGACCCTTTTTGAGTAAAAAGTACATCGGGACTTAAAAGATATAATTTCCAGATTTGCACAGGTCTGCGGTCCACTATGCGATCATAGATCAGGTATGCGGACCGCATAGTGGTCGAATACAGGGACAGATTGCTGTCCATTTTCAGGACAACTATGCGGCCTAGAATGCGATCGCATTTCACGAATGCGGGCCACATAGTTGTCGCATTCTTGCACCTTGACTTTTGCGGAGGAAGTTATGTGACGCACTATGCGATCGCATAACAGGTATGCGGACCGCATAGTGGTCGCATACCTGAGCAGTCTACTTTTCTTTTTGGCCCATTTGAGGGCCATTTATGCGACAGGAATGCAGACCGCATAGCAGGAATGCGATCGTATTCCTGACCGCATTTTTGCTTCGGTACTGTTAAAATTCTAATTTTATACCCGACCCCCAGTTCATTAAAACACTCACCCCCTTCGATTTTAAAGATTTTCTGAACAAAATAGAGAGAGGGAAGAGAGAGTTCTAGAGAGAGAAAGTCCCAACTTCTTCAAAGTGATCCTCGTTCATCATTCAAGCTTGGAACTAATCAAGTAGGACACCATTTTCTTCACCATAAGAGGTAAGCTTCTACCCCATCAACCTTAATTTCCAGATTTTTGTTATAATGCAACATAGTTAGTTGAGTTCATAAAGATAGGGGTAGGAATTTTACATGCATGTAACTGACTAGTCATAATCTAGTAAAGGGAAACGGGTTTGGGTAATTATTCACAAAAATGGGGTTAGTAATATAAGGGGGTCACATAGCGTTCGATAAAATGCCTAAATGAGTTCGAGTTATGTTTATGGTTCCTAATTCTAAGTGAAATATGTCACATTGTGAACTAGATTGAAGGTGACTAGAAGGTCCGGTGATTGTGGTCGAAATTAAGGAAAAATCCCAAATCAAGGTATGTATGGCTAACTTTAATCCTTGTAGATTCATTTTGTTGGTGTCCGAGCACTTGGTATGAAATTCTTTCTTGAACATATGTGAATTGATTGCATTGCTGTGTCGAGGTGTAAGACTTCGTTCTTTGAATTTTTAGTCGATTACCATGTTATATGAGCTTGCTAAAAGGTGATTCTTTGTGCTTATTCTATTATGTGCAAAGCTCGTTAAATGTTGAATACATCGGTATGAGAGGATGTGCTGCAAAATGAAAGAAATGATAATGAAACAAAGTGTTGAATGTATATAAGTGCTAAATGATGTGTATTAAATAATGGAAAGGAAACGGGGATAAACTAATTGAGTTATGTGTTGATGGCATACCGCATATGACTCATTGTTTGATAAATATTTTTGTGGCCTTGATTTCAGATTGTTACTTGGTTGTTACGGATGAATATCCTTGACGATGAGAATCTTTGTGATTGAATTGTTGGTTGATGTGGCTATTAATTACATTGTTGAGCGTATCAAAGTGCAAAAGGTTGTGTAGCAAGTGATGAATGTAAATATGGGCTTATTTTATTGACTTAAATGGTTGTGGAAACACCATATATGGATTACTGATTGGTAAGGATCATCGTGCCTTGTTTTCACATATTTATTGGTTGATATAAACTTATGTTCTTCATAATGAAGATCCTTGTGATATAATTATTGGTGCTTGTTGATGTGAAATGTGATTGTAAGGTGGGATCGGGTTGCACGCCGCAACAGTTAATAAGAGTGTAATGTGATTTTGAGATGGGATTTGGTTGCACGCCGCAACATAAGAAATAAGGGTCGAATATGATTGTAAGGTGGGATCGGGTTGCGCGCCGCAACAGGGGAAACAATTGAAATAAGAAACTGTGGAAACCTTATTTGTGATTCTCTGTATCTCTGTGCAATATTTGTTTGGATTTCTTTAACTGCCTCATATATGTGTATTGCTTGATTTTACATAGAGTAAAGTTTGTTTATACATACTAGTATTATTCAATGGTACAAACGTCCTTTTTGCCGGGGGAGCTACATCTTCTATATGGATGTAGGTGGTTCTATAGCAGGTAGCTCGGTTCGCTGTTAGTGGTGCCTCTTCTTCATCTCTCGGGGCCGTGTGTAGTCTATATCATCTCTTTTGTATATTTTATGTATTTTTAGGTATATTCGGGGCCTTGTTGCAGGCAAGTATTGTGTAAACCCTTAGCACTCTTAGAGGCTCCGTATACATGATGTGGGTTGTTTATATATATGTTGGGTAGTAGTTGTAATTATTCGTAATCGAGGTCCCGTAATGGAAATGTTGTGCTTAGTTTGTATATTTTGGGATAATCAAATGTTGAAGCTTTAAAAGAGGAAATGGACTTATGTTGTAAATTCATACTTTGATTTCATTTGCTATTTCATTTATAAATTTGTATATTATAAACATGGGGTGATGCGTTGGGTAGGAAAGGTAATCCAGGTCCGCTTGACCGGGATCATCCGGTTAGGTGCTGGTCTCGTCCCTCGGTTTTGGGGCGTGACCTAAAAGTGTCCTAGGATGTCTCGGAGTCGTGTCTAGTAGAGCCCTTCTTATCGGTGTGTTGTCGAACACATCTATAATTAGGGGGCTGTATGGACATTTAGGAAAATACCCTTTCATTGTTACTCTGTATCGTGTGATGCGGTGAAAGGTGGGGTTGTCTATCTCTAACTCATGCATTGTTCCAATTTTCAGTAAATGACACCCAAGAAGAGAGCCTGACTCGACGTAGAGGCTAATGCCACCCCAGGAGTGGCCGTGAATTCTCTATCTGATAGTGTGGGTGAAAATGATTCCCCGGCCCAGAATTTGCCTGACTCTTCCATCCCATGCCAGGATATTCCTATTCCTGCTCCAGCGGAGGGTGCTACAGTCCTCCCGCTGATGTTCCTGATGGGGACCTCCGGGGAGCTATTCAGATGTTGACTCAGCTAGTGGCCTCCAAGGCCCAAAGATCACATGATGCCCCTGCATCCTCTAGCGAGCAAGGGGATTCTTTAGGTTCTAGGGTCAACCAGTTTCTGCGGTTAGCCCCTACAGAGTTCAGAGGGCACCGACCCAGAGGTTGATCCTCAAGAGTTCATTGATGAGATGTGCAAGACCCTTCGAGTTATGAGGGCTACTGAGATATAGGGGGTTGAGTTGGCGTCATATCGTCTAAAGGGAGTGGCATATTTGTAGTTTGAAATGTGGGAGAGTTCCCGTGGTGAGGGGAGCCCTCCGGCGATGTGGGAGAAGTTTGTGTATGCCTTTATTGATCATTTCTTGCTTGCCGAGATTATGGCATCAGGTGCTACAGAGTTTGAGGCCCTTAAGTAGGGAAACATGAGTGTGTGGGAATATTATATGGAGTTCGTGCGCTTGTCCAAATATGTTGTTCACATGGTGTCTACTATGGAGGCTAGAGTTCGTCGATTTGTTCAGGGCCTTGGTCCCTTGGTTATGAATGAAGCTGCTACAGCTGCTCTGCATTCAGATATGAACTACGGGAAGATTGTGGGATTTTCCCAGGCTACGGAGGCTCAGAAATTAAAGATAAGAATTGAGACTAAGAGTAGTAGTAGGGCCCGGTCAGTAGGCAACCCTGGGAGTTTAGTTGAAGGAGGGAGATCAATTCTTGGAGAGTGTCATTAGATCCATCTGAGTCCTATGCTCAGTCCAGTGTGCCACCACCAGGGCACAGTTATCAGTAGGGAGGTCGCGCTGTACTAGGTTCAGACAGCAGGAGGTTCCATCAGTCGGGTCGTTCAGGTGGGAGGTTCCAGCAGAAGCGGGCCCCATGACTTAAGTGTGGGAGGTTTCATTCTGAGCCCTGTTACTTGGACACACCAGTATGATATAGGTGTGCAATGAGAGGCCACATTCAATGAGATTGTCATGCACCCCGTCTGGGAACGGGTAGGGGCACTGCTCGGCCATCCAGTTCTTCAGCCGCTACATCTTCAGTTCCCGGGTCTTCTTTGTCATATGTTACTCCATTTATTGCTTCATGCTTTGGATAGAACCCGAACAGCTTCACGAGTCGTTCCCTGTGTTGACTCCGGTTGGTGATTCTATTACAGCCATGTGAGTATAGAGGAATTGTGTTGTCACGGTGCGTGGTCAGGATACCACGGCCGATCTTATTGAGTTAGAAATGGTAGATTTTGATGTAATTATGGGGATGGATTGGCTCTATTCGTGCTTTGCTAAACTCGACTGCTGAACCAGAATTATGAGGCTCGAGTTTCCTAATGAATCAGTTATCGAGTGGGAGGAGAATAATGTTGTGCCAAGAGGTAGATTTATTTCCTACCATAAAGCCTCAAAGATGATAAGAAAAAGGTGCATCTACCATTTGGTCCGGGTTGCGGACACCACTTCAGAGGTGCCTGCTCCCGAATTTGTGCCTGTTGTGAATGAATTTCTTGAAGTATTTCCGGACGAGCTTCCTGGGATTCCACCAGATAGAGAGATCGATTTCGAGATTGATGTACTGCCATATACGCAGCCAATATCTATTCCACCTTACCGTATAGCGCCAGCAGAATTGAGAGAGTTAAAAGAGAAACTAAAATATCTATTAGAAAAAGGTTTCATTCGGCCAAGAGTGTCGCCTTGGGCAGCACCGGTTCTTTTTGTCAGAAAGAAAGACTGATCACTTCGGATGTGTATTGATTACCAGCAGCTCAACAAGGTCACCCATTGCCTCGGATAGATGATATGTTCGACCAGTTGCAAGGTGATAAGTTCTTCCCAAAGATCGATTTGAGGTCCGGGTATCACCAGTTAAAGATTAGGGAGCAGGATAGTCCTAAGACTGTCTTCAGGACTCGATATGGGCACTTCAAATTTCTAGTAATGTCTTTTGGGCTAACCAACGCCCCAACAACTTTTATGGATTTTATGAATCAGGTTTTCAAACAGTTTCTTGACTCCTTTGTGTTTGTCTTCATTGACGATACCTCTTTTTATTCGCAAAGTCAGGAAGATCATGCTAATCACCTCAGGGCAGTTCTGCAGACTCTTCATCAGCACCAGTTGTATGCAAAGTTTTAAAAATGTGAGTTTTGGCTAGAATCATTGACCTTTTTGGGCCATGTTGTTTCTAGGGAAGGGATTCGGGTTGATCCCTAAAAGATTGTAGCGGTAAAGGATTGGTCTAGGCCAATGACCCTGACAGAGATTCACAGTTTCTTGGGTTTGGCAGGGTATTATCGGAGGTTCGTGGAGGGATTCTCTACCCTCGCCTCCCCACTTACTAAGGTGATGCAGAAAGCGGTTAAGTTTCAGTGGTTCGATGCTTGCGAAAAGAGTTTCAGGAATTGAAATTGAAATTGACTTCGGCGCCAGTTTTGACCTTGCCAGAAGGTTCATAAGGGTTTTTGGTGTATTGTGATGCTTCAAGGGTTGGTTTGGGATTTTTTTTATGCAATGTGGTAAGGTTATGGTGTATGCTTCTAGGCAGCTCAAGAATCACGAGAAGAATTATCCGACACATGATTTGGAGCTCGCGGCGGTTGTGTTTGCATTGAAGATATGGCGGCATTATCTCTATGGGGTCCATGTGGACGTGTTCACAGACCACAAGAGTCTTCAATACTTATTCAAGCAGAAGGAGTTAAACTTAAGGCAGCGAAGATGGTTGGACCTGCTCAAGGATTATGATATGAATATTTTGTACCATCCAGAAAAGGCGAATGTGGTAGCTGACGCTCTTAGTCAAAAATCCATGGGTAGCTTGGCTCACTTGGAAGCAGGTCTGAGGCTTTTGGCTTGGGAGGTTTATCAGTTGGCCAGTCTGGGGATATTTCTTTCGGCCTCAGGTGAAGGGAATGTCGTGGTGCATAACGGAGCCGAGTCTTTGCTTGTAATGAAAATCAAGGAAAAACAATTCAGAGATCCATCAATTGTACAGTTGAGAGAGGCAATTTTGAATCATAAGACTATAGCATTTTCACTCGGCAATGATGACGGTGTTTTGCGGTGCCAAGGGAGGCTATGTGTTCCGGACATGGATGATCTTCGGGAAAGGGTAATGGCAGAAGCTCAAAATTCTAGGTATTCAGTACACCCAGGTTCTACCAAGATGTATCATGATCTCAAAGAGATTTATTGGTGGAATGGTATCAAGAGGGGTGTGGCGAACTTTGTGGCTAGGTGTCCGAATTGTCAGCAAGTGAAGGCCGAGCATCAGAGGCCTGGTGGGATGACACTGCTTATGGAAATACCAATGTGGAAATGGGAGATGTTCAATGTGGACTTTGTGGTGGGGTTAACTCACACTCTACGTAGGTTCGGCTCAGTTTGGGTAATAGTGGATCGGCTCACGAAGTCAGCGCATTTCTTGCCAGTCAAGTCCACCGATACTGCAGAAAAATATGCTCAGTTATATATCAAAGAAATAGTCAGGCTCCATGGCACTCCAGTATTTATTATCTCGGATCGAGAGGCCCAGTTCCCAGCTAACTTTTGGAAGAAATTTCAGGAAAGTTTGGGTACGCAGGTGAATCTCACACAATATTCCATCCACAGACTGATGGGCAGGCAGAGCGGACCATTCAGACGGTTGAAGATATGTTACCGGCTTGTGTATTAGACTTAAAGGGTAGCAGGGATGATCACTTGCCTCTTATTGAATTTGCTTATAATAACACTTTCCATGCTAGTATTCAGATGGCCCCATTTGAGGCATTGTACGGAAGGAGGTGTAGCTCTCCGATTGGATGGTTCAAGGTTGGCGAGGCGGAACTGCTAGGACCAGATCTATTGATCCAAGCTATGGAAAAAGTTAAGGTCAGTGATCACGCTCAACTATGTCTAATAAAAGACTAAATGGGCGTTGCAAATATAATCCGGGGTATTATACCCATAGTCCATCCCACAGGGAATTTACGTATCAATCAAGTCTTTAGAATACACACTTTTTACTCAATCAATTCTCTCAAGACTTTTTAATATAAATTGGTG
Source organism: Nicotiana paniculata (assembly GCA_005239505.1). Classification (NCBI taxonomy): domain Eukaryota; kingdom Viridiplantae; phylum Streptophyta; class Magnoliopsida; order Solanales; family Solanaceae; genus Nicotiana; species Nicotiana paniculata. The sequence goes on from ML332080.1 coordinate 32,850, forward strand.
ATGTTTTACTAATTCTAGTGACAATAATAATAACTAGAAATTACTAACAATGTGTTGTAAATAGTGATGATAAAAGTCTAAGGTTATGGTTTCCCCCGTTGGTAAACGTACATTTCGGATACTTCTTATAGTTGGATTAGTTGTCTCTATCAATCATGAACACTTTATCTACCATAAATCTCTCTCAAGTAATTATGATAATTTACTAGACGCACTCTCTCAAGTTACGCTAGCTAGATTGCATTACAGTTCACTTTAGATTGCACCCGAAGTATCATTATCTCTAATCCAAACTCTAAACCCTCGGTTATGACTTTCATCTATACCCTGGGAGTGGTGTTGTTCAAAAAACTACCTAAATATGCACTCTCTCTTAATTAGATACATAATAAATAGGAACAAATAATTGAGGTCCCTTTCAATTAACTACAGCAAGAACGTAGTTGAACAAATAGAGATAAATCAACCAAACAAAACTATATTAATAACACACGAATTTTATCCCCAACGGGTTCTACCAAAACCCTATATTAAAGAAATTATCTAGACATGTTCATAAGAATCAAACTCAAAATAACTTGCATAATTTAACTACAAGGTAATGAATAAAAGATGTAAAAATCAATGTTTTGTCACTTCAATTGTTTTCTCTCTTCGAATCCTTCGTATGACTTCGAATTCCCTTAAGTTGTGTTTTTGGGGTCTATTTATATGTTTAGGACAAGCCCTAAACGTGTATGAGACTTTTATTCCAACCGGGAAACACTTAAACTCGTCACAACTTGGAATTGACCGAAAAAGGGGCCTGGCGTTTGGGCCCTGGCGCCTGGATAACGCCAGGATAAGGCTGGCATTTGGACTCTAACGCCTGGCTAATGCCAGGCTAGGGCTGGCGTTTGGACTATAATGCCTGGCTAACGCCAGGCTAAGGCTGGAGTTTGGACTCTAACGCCTGGCTAATGCCAAGCAAGGGCTGGCGTTTGGACTCTAATGCCTGGCTAACGCCAGGCAGGG
>MDKI01126819.1:0-31657 GCA_005239505.1 Nicotiana paniculata
CAATACTTAACAATAAGTTAACGAATCCAAATAGACATATAAACATCAATAATCATGAAATAATTAAGCCCGGAAGAAAATAATTGGAAACGGGGAAGGGACCATGTTCAACAATAATTTAGTGGTGCAAAGATACTTGTCACCTCACCTATACACCTCAACAATAATTTACTGGTGCAAATTCACATAGCATTTAAGTGAGGGTTCCTATTCCCTCAAGTCAAGGTTAAACCAAGCAGTGACCTCAAATTCACAGGCCACTCATTGATCAATTACTGCTTTTCCTTTCGAATTTGCCTCTAACCCGCTCCAATCTAATCATAATTAGTTTAATATCATTAATTTATGCTAAAGGAACTAACTTTGCTGAAAACTCATTATTTTCTTAAGTTTTCTCAAAAAGAGTTAAAGCCTGACCCCAGGCCCGCTTGGTCCAAACTCAGGTTTCGGACCAAATTTCGTTTACCCATTCACCCCTGAGCCCAAATATGAAATTAGTTTCAAAATCTGACCCCAATTCTAGATCAAAATTCCATTTTTACAAAATTCCCTAATTCTACCCAAACCCTCAATTTCTACCATGAAAATTCTTGATTTTCGATTGAAAAATGATGAAAAACATTGGGTAATTGAAAGAGAAGAGTTTAGAATTGTTTACTAACATTTTGGGGATGAATTTGGTTGACAAAAATTGCCTATAGGTCTTTGTAGTTCGAAAATATGAAGAAAATAGGTTCTGCCTGATTTTTAAAAGTTGTTTTATATGACTAGGCAAACTTTCATCGCGTTTGCGATGAGCCTGTTGCATTCGCGAAGAGTCAGGCCCAAATGGCCTTTGCGTTTGCGAGGAATCAAATGCGTTCGCGAAGAACAAATTGAGGCTCCCTTCCTAGTCCCACTTACTCATCGCGTTCGCGTAAGTTAGCACGCGTTCGCAAAGGGTACCCCACCAATGCTTCACGTTCGCGGCCCAGACTTCGCGTTCGCGAAGAACAAAATGACCCCTAGTACATTTTACTCTACGCGTTCATGATTGGAGTAAATCGAACGTGAAAAACAAATTGACTGTGCACAAGAACAACAAAAACGTCAGACTTTAACATGTTCAAAATATCCCGTAGCCTATCCAAAACTCACCCGAGCCCTCGGGGCTCTAAATCAAACATGCACGTAAGTCTAAAAACATCATACGGACTTGCTCATTCTATCAAATCATGAAAATAACATCTAAAACTATGAATCTAATCTCAAAACTCATCATTTTTCTCAAGAACACTTAACTTTCACTATTTCTCAACCGGATGTCCGAATCACGTCAAATAAATTCCGATTCCAACCAAATTTCACAGATAGGACTTAAATATCATAACAACCCTGTATCGAGCTACGGAACCAAAATACAGGCCCGATACCAACGGTTTCAAACATTAATTCATTTCTTTATTTCATTGAAAATCCAGCAAATCAATTTTCTTTAAAAATTGATTTCTAAGGCTACAGACCTCGGATTTCAATTCCGGGCATATGCCCAAGTCCCATATTTTACTGCGGACCTCCCGGAATCGTCGGGACACAGATCCGGGTCCGTTTACTTAAAATGTTGGACAAAGTTAACTAAAACCAAATTTGAAATTCCAAAAATTACTATTTCTCATATTTTCACATAAAAGCTTTCCAGTTTCACGCCCGGACTGTGCACATAAATCGAGGTAATTAAAATTAGTCTTTTTAAGGATAATGAGACTGGGATGAAGTCTTAATTTATAAGATGACCCTTTGGTTCATCACAATCTCACCTCTAAAACAAACGTTCGACCTCGAATGGACATAGGAAATTATCTGAACTGGAAAATAAGTGGGGATATCTACTATGCATGTCCGACTTAGACTCCCAAGTAGCTGCCTCAACATGCTGACCCCTCCACTACACTCGAACTGAAGGGTAACTCATTGGCCTCAATTGACGAACCTGCCGGTCTAGAATGGCTACCGGCTCCTCCTCATAAGTCAAATCCCCAATTGGACATAGCTGAAATCTAACACGTGGGACGGCTCACCATGATATTTCCGGAGCATAGATACGTGAAATACCGGATGAACGGAGGATAACCCTCCCACACTCTATCAAGGATCTCAATTGGTGTGATATACCTAGGGCTCAACTTTCCCTTCTTCCCAAATCTCATGACACCCTTCATTTGCGATACCCGAAGTAATACTCTCTCTCCAACCATGAATGTCATATCCCGAACCTTACGATCGACGTAACTCTTTTGCCTAGACTGAGCTGCACGAAGTTGATCCTGTATAATCTTGACCTTATCTAAGGCCTGTTGAACTAAGTCTGTACCCAATAATCAAGCCTCTCCGGCTCAAACCACCCAACTGGAGATCTACACTGTCTACCATATAATGCCTCATAGGGATCCATCTGAATGCTCGACTGATAACTATTATTGTAGGCAAACTCCGCTGACGGCAAGAATTTTATCCCAAGAACCTCCAAAGTCAATAACACAAGCAATGACCATATCCTCTGGAATCTGAATAGTTCGCTCGGACTGCCCGTCCGTCTGAGGATGAAATCCTGTGCTCAACTCAACTCGTGTACCCAACTCTCACTGAATTGCCCTCCAAAAGTGCGAGGTAAACTGCGTACCTCGATCAGAAATGATAGACACGAGCACATCGTGAAGGCAAAAAATCTCTCGAACATATATCTCTGCCAACCGCTCCGAAGTGTAAGTACTTTCCACTGGAATGAAATGTGCTGATTTAGTCAACCTAGCCATAATAACCCAAACGACGTCGAACTTCCTCTGAGTATGTGGGAATCTAACAACAAAGTCCATAGTGATACGCTCCCACTTCTACTCAGGAATCTCTATCTGTTGAAGTAAACCACCGGGTCTCTGATGCTCATATTTCACCTGTTGGCAATTCAAACAAGGAGCCACATAAGCAACAATATCCTTTTTCATCCTTCGCCACTAGTAGTGCTGCCGCAGGTCCTGGTACATCTTGGCAGCACCCGGGTGAATAGAATATTTAGAACTGTGAGCTTCTTCAAGAATCAACTCAGGAAGGCCATCAACATTAGGCACACATATACGACCCTGCATCCTCAAAACACCATCATCTCCAACTGTAACCTTCTTGGCACCACCATGCCGAACGGTGTCCCTAAGGACCACTAAGTGCGGGTCATCATCCTGCCAATCTCTGATATGCTCGAATAAGGAAGACCCAGTAACTGTACAAGCTAGAACATGGCTGGACGAAATATCCAACCTCACGAAGTCTAAATATCTGAAGCTAACGGTCTCTCACCAATTGGAATACATGCAAGGTTGCCCATACTTACTACCTTCCTACTCAATGCATCGGCCACCATATTGACCTTTCCCGGATGATACAATATAGTGACATCATAATCCTTCAATAACTCTAACCATCTCCTCTGTCTCAAATTTAAGATCCTTTTGCTTGAACAAGTACTGGAGGACACGATGATCTATGTAAACCTCACATGGCACGCCATAAAGATAGTGCCTCCATATTTTCAACGCATGAACAGTGGCTGCCAACTCTAAGTCATGGACATAATAATTCTTTCTCATGAATCTTTAACTAACGAGACGCATATTCTATCACCCTGCCCTCTTGCATCAATACCGCTCCCAACCCCAAGATGGGAAGCATCACAATGTACCATGAAAGATCCTGAACTTGAGGGTAACACTAATACCGGTGCTGAAGTCAAGGCTGTCTTGAGCTTCTGGAAGCTCGCCTCACACTCATCCGACCATTTAAATGGGGCACCATTCTGATTCAATCTCGTCATCGTAGCTGCTATAGATAAGAACCCCTTCACAAAACGACAGTAGTATCCAGCCAAACCAAGAAGCTCCTGATTTTCGTGGCTGAAGTGGGTCTAGGACAATTCTTGACTGTATCTAACTTATTAGAATCTACCTAAATACCCTCTGCTGATATGATGTGACCCAAGAAATCTACTGAATCTAACCAAAATTTACACTTTGAAAATTTTGCAAACAACTGATTATCCCTCAAAGTCTGGAGTGCTATACGGAGGTGTTGTTCATGCTCCTCACGACTGCGGGATTATATAAGAATATCGTCAATGAACACAATTACGAAGGAATCTAGAGAAGGCTTGAAAATCCGATTCATTAAATCCATAAAAGGCTGTTGCGGCATTAGTCAAGCCAAAAGACATCACCAAAAATTCATAGTGCCCATACCTTGTCCAAAAGGCTGTTTTAGGAACATTGGACGCCCTAATCTTCAACTGATGGTAGCCCGATCTTAGATCAATTTTTGAAAATACACTGGCACCCTGAAGTTGATCAAATAAATCATCAATTCTCGGCGATGGATACTTATTTTTGATAGTAACTTTATTCAACTGCCGGTAATCTATACACATTCTCATCGATCCATCCTTCTTCTTTACAAAAAAAACTGGTGCACCCCAGGGCGAGACACTACGCCTAACGAAGCCTTTATCAAGCAGGTCTTGCAACTGTTCTTTCAATTCTTTCAATTCAGGTGGGGCCATCCGATATGGAGGAATAGAAATGGGATGAGTGCCCGGAGCAACATCAATACAAAAATCGATATCCCTATCGGGTGGCATCCCCGACAGGTCTGCAGGAAACACTTTGGGAAACTCCCGAAGAATAGGCACTAACTCTATTGAAGAAACCTCAGCATCAGAATCATGGATATGAGCCAAATAAGCCAAACATCCTTTCTCAACCATGCGACGAGCCTTGGCATAAGAGATCACTCTGCTGGGAGAACGACCAGGAGTCCCTTGCCATTCTATCCAAGGAAATCCCGGCAAAGCTATAGTAACTGTCTTGGCATGACTGTCCAAGATAAGCATAATAAGGTGACTACCAATCCATGCCCAATATGACATCAAAATCGACCATGTCAAGAAGCAACATGTCTACACTAGTTTCAAGACCCTCAATAATGACTACGCACAAATGATACACACGATCTACAATAATAGCATCCCCCACCAACGTAGATACATAAACAAGGATACTCAAAGAATCGCGGGGCACAACCAAATACACATAAGAATAAGTAGACCACAAATTAAACAAAACTGAAGCATCTTTATTACAAACTGAAATGGTACCTGTGATAACGACATTGGAGGACTCCACCTCATGTCTGGTTGGGAATGCATATAATCGGGGCTGGGCCCCCCCACCCTGAACTGCATCACCTGGAGGACCTCTGACAGGTGGTCTCCACCTCTAACGGGCTGGCTGCCACCTCTAGCGACCTGGCCTCCACCTCTAGCATGCTGACCTCCACCTCTAACATTCTGACCTCCACCTCTAGCTACCTGACCCCTACCCTTGGCTGGCTGGGCAACTGGTGCTGCAGCTGGTGCCGGAACTATAGCACGAGAATTCTGGTACTGAGGTTGATAACCTAAAAATTTCAGACAAGATCTCTGAATGTTCCCATACTCACCACACTCATAACACCCATCCTGATACTGAAGATGACCCTAACGAACCATCTGACCACGATAATAATTCTGAAGAGGAGGTGCTCTAATAGGGGCTGACTGATCAGGATAAGGCAAGTAAGAGCCACGACCACCTGAGGAACCATGGGACGTCTGGAGTACTGAATTAAATGGCCTAGAAGTATGACCTATACTCTGAGTATCTCCGCCTCCAGACGAGGCACCGCTGAATCTACCGGAATAACGAGGTGTCTTGTCTAACCCCTGACCTCTCATCCCGAGAACAATCTCAACTCTCCTGGCCACATTGGCGTATCCTGAAATGAAATTTCAGTCCCTGTCTCCTTAGACATCTGCAATCTGATGGGCTGGGCAAGGCCCTCAATAAATCTCCTAACCCTCTCTCTCTCTATGGGCAATAAAAGAATAACATGCCGAGCCAAATCCACAAAGCGATTCTCATACTGGGTAACTGTCATGCCTCCCTGCTGAAGACGCTCAAAGTGACGACGCTTCTCTTCTCTAGTAGTGATAGGCAAAAATTTCTCCAAAAAGAGGTGAGAAAACTGATCCCAAGTCAGAGCAGGTGACCTAGTTGGTCTAGTCAACAAATAATCCCTCCACCATTTCTTGGCGGAACCAGTCATCTAAAACGCGGCGAAGTCGACCCCATTGGTCTCCAAAATACCCATATTACGAAGAACCTCATGACAGCTGTCCAAATATTTCTGAGGATCCTCTGAAGTAGCATCACTAAAGTGAACATGGAAAAGCTTGATGAACCTGTCCAATATCCACAAAGCATAGGAAGTCATAGCTGCCCCCTCAGTAATTGGGGCTGTAGCAACGATCTGAACTACCCCAACTGGGTTGGCTGCTATGGTCTGGATGTGAGGAGTAGTCTGATCAGAAGTGTGGTAACAGGAGTCTGGACCCTTTCTCCAGCCTGAGATACGGTTGCTGCAACAGGGAGTGCGTCAGTCTGGGCTACACTATCCATGAGGCCCACTAATCGGACCAAAGGATCCTGAAGCACTAGGGTAGCAATAAACCCCTCCTGGACCTGAGTTGGTCTAGCTAGAACAGTCTGAGTTGGAGCCCCCCATCAATCTCAACCCGGGGCTCCGCAAGTGGGGCTTCAGTATGAGCAATAGGTTGTGTCCTGCCCCTACCTCGGCCCCTGACGTGGCCTCGGCCTCTGCCCCTAATAGGAGCTGCTGCTGCTGGAATACCCGAATGCTGGTCAACGGAAGAAGAAACACGTGTTGTCGCCATCTGCGAGAGAGTAGAAGAGTTCAATCAGTATTTGGGATACCAAGAATGGCAAGACAGAGTAGAAATAAAAACTGAGTTTGTTCCTAACTGCATAGCCTCTGAGAGATAAGTACAGACGTCTCCGTACCGACCCCTCAGACTCTATCAAGCTTGTTCATGAATTGTGAGACCTATGCAACCTAGTGCTCTGATACCAACTTGCCACGACCCAAATTCTCAACCCACAGGATCGTGATGGCGACTAACACCACACTTGCTAGGAAAGCCAATGTTAGAACTTGATTAGCCATTTTCCTTTGAATATTTACTTAAACACAATGAGACAATTTAAATAAACTAAATCTAATAATTTTCAATAATTGACTTCATGAATAATAATAATAACTGAATAAATACGCCGAACCTCGAACTAAATATATATAACCATAAGCCCACCCAGGGTTTGGTGTCACAATTCACGAACTACTAAGAATACTACAAATAATAGGCTGAAAGAAGTATATATGTCTGTTTCGACAACAACTAAATAGTGTAGAGAAGACTCCAGGAGTCTACGAACGCCAGCAGATCTACCTCGTGTATCCGAACGATGGTGTCAGCTACTAAAATCTCCTAACTCTGGTCGGTATCTGTATCTGCACAAAAGAGTGCAGAGTGGAGTATCAGTACAACCGACCCTATGTACTGAGTAAGTGTCGAGCCTAACCTCGACGAAGTAGTGACGAGGCTACAACGGGGCATTAACAATATAACCTATGAACAATATATATAAAATAAAGCAAGAAGGGAATAATAATAATAAACTAAATAACCAGTAACTTGCAATAGTAAATAGAAAAACAAATCGGATAATTCTTTTAAGATGTCAGCTATAATCAACTCCTCAAAATTTCCAAGTTTCAATTTAAATCACAGTAAAAATCAGAGTATGAAAACCTTTTTAATAAAACCGGAGTTTTTTCAAATCCTTATTTTTGAAAATGAGTAAAACATAAATATTCTCCATTATCGCTCCTTAGTGCGGCGCGCAACCCGCTCCCACCTGTCCACCCTTATTGCTCCTCCCTATATATATCACCCTTATTTCTCCTGTTGTGGCGTGCAACACGATCTCCCCTGTACACCCTTATCACTCCTTGTTGCAACGTGCAACCCGCTCCCATCAGACATATCATATTAGTTTATTTATGAAAACTTTCACAATTCAGGCCAAGCCTTTCACAATTTTTTGTATCAACAATTGTAAACAGAAGCTGTAAAACTCATAAACTTCGTCAATTATCATTTCACAACGAAATCAAGCGGAAATTATATACATATCGTAACACTGACATCCAGCTCAATCCTTATGTAACATAACAAAACCAAGAGAACAACCAACACTTTCAAAATACTTGAGACAATGCTTAACAATAAATTAACGAATCCAAATAGACATATAAACATCAATGATCATAAAACAATTAAGCCCGAAAGCAAATAATTGGAAACGGGGAAGGGACTCTATTCAATAATAATTTATTGGTGCATAGATACTCGTCACCTCACCTATACACTACACACATGCATATTCACATTGCATTTAAGTGGGGATTCCTATTCCCTCAAGTCAAGGTTAAACCAAGCACTTACTTCAAATTCGAAGGCCACTCACTACTCAATCACCACTTTTCCTTTCGAATTGCCTCTAACCCGCTAAAATCTAATCATAATTAGTTTAATATCATTAATTTATGCTAAAGGAACTAACGTTACTGAAAAATTATTGTTTTCCTAAGTTTTCTCAAAAAAACTTAAAACCCGACCCCGGGCCTACTTGGTCCAAACTTGGGGTTCGGACCAAATTCCATTTACCCATTCCCCCCCGAGCCCGAATATGCAATTAGTTTCAAAATCTGACACCAATTCGTGATCAAAATTTCAATTTTACAAAATTCCCTAGTTTTACCCAAACCCTCAATTTGTACCATGAAAATTCTTAATTTTTGATTGAAAAGTGATGAAAAACATTGGGTAATTGAAATAGAAGAGTTTAGAATTGTTTACCAACACTTTGGGGATGAATTTGTGTGAAGAAAATCGCCTCTAGGTTTTTGTAGTTCAAAAATATGAAGAAAATAGGTTCTGCCCAATTTTTAAAAGTTGTTTTATAATACTGGGCAGGCCTTCATCGCGTTCGCGATGGGCCTTCCGTGTTCCCGAAGAGTCAGGCGCAAATGGCCTTCCCGTTCATGAGGAATCGAATGCGTTCGCGAAGAACAAATCGAGGCTCCCTTCCCAGTCCCACTTACTCATCGCGTTCGCATAAGTCAGCATGCGTTCGCGAAGGGTATCCCACCAATGCTTCATGTTCGCGACCCAGACTTCACGTTCGCGAAGAACAAAATGACCCCCGGTACATTTTACTCTACGCGTTCATGAGTGGAGTTACGCGAATGCGAAGAACAAATTGACTGGGCACCAGAACAACAAAAACAACAGACTTAACATGTTCAAAACATCCCGTAGCCTATCCCAAACTCACTCGAGCCATCGGGGCTCTAAACCAAACATGGACAAAAGTCCAAGAACATCATACAGACTTGCTCGTGCGATCAAATCATGAAAATAACATCTAATACTATGAATCTAACCTCAAAACTCATCATTTTTCTCAAGAACACTTAAACTTTCACAATTTCTCAATCGGACGACCGAATCACGTCAAATAAATTTCGATTCTTACCAAATTTCACAGATAGGACTTAAATATCATAACAAACTTATATCGAGCTTCGGAACCAAAATACGGGCCTGATACCAACGGTTTCAAACATTAATTTATTTCTTTATTTCACTGAAAATCCAGCAAAACAATTTTCTTTAAAAATTAATTTCTAAGGCTAGGGACCTCAGAATTCAATTACAGGTATACACCCAAGTCCCATATTTTACTGCGGACCTTCTGGGATCGTCGGAACACAAATTCGGGTCCGCTACTTAAAATGTTGAACAAAGTCAACTAAAACTAAATTTTAAATTCCAAAACTTACTATTTCTCATATTTTCACATAAAAGCCTTTCGATTTCACGCCCGGACTGCGCGCGTAAATCAACGTAATTAAAATTAGTTTTTTTAAGGCTAATGAGCCTGGAATATAGTCTTAATTTATAAGATGACCCTTTGGGTCATCACAATTTATTGCTTTATTTCTATTCGTTGTTTCTATCATAATATTTTGGTATAGGTTTATTATGAGTGACTTACCATAGCCTCCTCACTAATTCGTCGAGGTTAGGTTCGGAACTTACAGAGTACATAGGGTAGGTTGTACTCATGCCACACTTATGTACTTCTCGTACAGATCCCAGTGTGGGTACCGCCGCCATGTAGCGGATACTGCTCGGATTCAACTACTTTCAGAGAATTGAGGTAGAGATACTGGCGTTCGCAGTCCCTCAAGTCCCCTTCTACCCTATCTTTATTGTTGAACTTATTTCGAACAATTGTAATTGGTTCAAAATTTATATGTAGAATTCCAATATGCTAGTGTATTCGTGACTCTCGATTTCTAGGATATGTTTAGACTACACTATATTGTATTTATCACATCTATGTCAGACTATGACAACTTCGTATTATTAATATGGTTTTCTTTAATCGTTAAAACTGATTAAGTAATTAGCTAACGTTGACATGCCTAGCAAATGGAACTTTAGGCGCCATCACAACCCTAAGATTGGGATTTCGGGTTGTGACACTTGGATTTCGTGGTTAGACAGCCTTTGCGAAAATATTCTGCACGATAATATTTTCACATCACCTTTATTTCTGTTGAAAAATATGGGGGATTTGGCATAAACCCTTACCATGTGTATTAATTAGAACCTGAACATATTTATAATAGAGGGGAACTTAAAGCCAATACCTTCGTGGAAGACATATACAACTTTAATAAGGTACAAGGGAAGAACCAAATTTACTGTCCAGATCTGCCACATGTACCAGACATCAAAATTACAAAAAAGACTCCTCCCTCATAAAATACGACACGGTGGGGAGATAAAAACCACATATAAAGCTCCAGCAAACTGCAAATCTATAGTAACAACTTGAAGAGGTAATATGGATTAAAAAAGAGTTCTTAACAATCGTATGTCTAAAATTTAGTATTTGCATTTTGTCCAACCTGTAAAAACTAATAGCAATTCATTTGAGCTTAAAATCAAATGCCCAGTTATATTGTGACTCCATTTGGCTAAAATATTCGTGACATGATTTTCCTCCCTATAGAAATGCTGGACAATCACATCGTGTTGTAATATAATATGCAAAATTACCCTAATGATACTATCTTGATGCCAAAGTTTATTGTCTTTCCATTCAACATGTCTACAACTAATTTAGAGTCGCATAATTTGCGATACTTAAATTTCGTGGTCAAACAACTTTTGTGATAATATAAAGCAAAAACGAGTATGAAATATGTAGTGAACTAATTTTAATACATGTTTCATTACTCGTATATCTGTTGAAAAAATTGCGGGATTTGACATAGACCCCTACCATGTGTATTAATTAGAACATGAGCATATTTATAATAGAGGGGCACTTAAAGTCAATACCTCCGTGGAAGACATATAGAGCATTAATGAGGTACAAAGGAAGAACTAAATTACTGTCCAGATCTGCCACATGTATCAGGCATCAAAACTACAAAAACGATTCCTCCCTCATAAAATACGACACGGTGGAGAGATAAAAACCGCTTATAAAGCTAGCAACAACTTGAAGAGGTAATATGGATTAAAAAAGAGTTCTTAACAATCGTATGCATAAAATTTGGTATTTGCATTTTGTCCAACCTGTAAAAATTAATAGCTATCCCTGGCAATCCATTTGAGCTGAAAATCAAATGACCAGGTATAGTGTGACTCCATTTGGCTAAAATATTCGTAACTTGATTTGCCTCCCTATAGAAATGCTGGACAATCACATCGTGTTGTAATATAATATGCAAAATCACCCTAATGATATTATCTAGATGCCAAAGTTTATTGTCTTTCCCATTCAACATGTCTACAACTAATTTAGAGTCGCATTCTAAAATAATTATGTAATAACCATTGGTGTGGCACCACCTTAATTAAACCATTAAGAGCAGATGAAGCTTTCGCTAAATTGTTAGAACCATTACCATGTGCGTCGGCATAGGCCATTAGCAAATACCCCTGTGATTTCTAATATTTTACCAACCCCTATCATCTCGTTCTCCAGGCTACGACCTTCGAAATTGACATTACACCAGCCAAATTCAGGTTTAAACCAAATCACAAAGATACAATGAATTTGGGGAGACAGAGATAGAGGAAGATGACATATTCCATCCTAGGTAAGATTCCCTTCCAAGTTAATATCATGCTTAAAAATAACCCATCTTAAGTGAACAATAAATGAAAATAAATTCTGGCTAGGGATAGTCTTTTTGCCACCATATATTGCATCACATCACGCTTTCTATAATTCCCAACAAAAAATAATTGGACCACTTTTTGGGCTTGCAACCCCATCATTTAACAAGATTAGTCAAAATAAGACTATCATCCCATGTTATTCACAGAGGCATTCCCAAAAATATCCATGTGCTTCTAACTATGTCACTGCTAGCAATAAGTGTAGTGCATTGTTTCTCCCTGCGGATTCCTACAGCAGGTGTATCTAGAAACAATTGTCCAACCAAATCTAGAAATGGTGTCATCGAAAGGCAACTTCTTCTCAAGCAATCTCCACATCAAAAAGACATATTTTGAATTGTAAATATCTATACCAAACCCCTTTAATGGTGCATCACAAGTCCTTGGAGATCTGACAGTCTGCCAAGTACTTGAAGTGGTAGAAGTTCTTGAAGAAGATGGCATCCAAATAGCTTTGTATGGAATTTGAGGATCTCCAAGCTGAATTGAGTGAATGAGCTCAATAATGTACTCTGGCAGTGTTACGACGACCCAAATTTCCCTCCGTTGGGTATCGTGATGGCACCTAGTCTTAAGGACTAGGTAAACCTAGAAATTATGGAATAACGACAATAATAAATAACATCTAATAATTACTAAAATGAAATTATCTATATAATTTATAATTTTTCAAAACTGATAGTGCAAGTCATAAGCTCTACAGAGTTTGCTACAACTTTTAAATACAACTGTTTGAAAATTAGTAAAAACAATGTAAATGCAGATCAGAGGGTGACTCCGAAGCCTGCGAACGCAGCAGCAGGTTTACTTTGAGTCTCCACAGCAACAATCCGCGCGGCTATCTAATAATCAACTCGCTTCGCAATACCTAGATCTGCACAAAAATGTGCAGAAGTGTAGTATGAGTACACCACAGCGGTACCCGAGAAGTATCAAGACTAACCTCAGTAGAGTAGTGACGAGGAACAGTCAAAACACCTACTGAACTAAACAACCTGAACGATTATAAACATAGGAACAATAGAGTATGATATTTACATAAAGACTACGCGAATGGAAAGTAATACGGTAGTGACAATAAGAAAAGAAAACAACAACTATCAACGGAAATACCATAATAATGACATAGAAGAATGAACGGAAACACAACCTAAATCCGACAATCACAGATAAAGGAAAGACAAATAATATCTCAACTACAACGACCACTTTCACATCAGGTTTCAGCCTATAAACTCCACGAGGTATCAAACCTCAGACTATTCATACTCACGGGTTCCAATATCTGAACCTTAACATTTGGTATCATGTGCCCTCATTTCACCTCATAACTGCACTGACGATTCACGAGCCAAATAGAACCATTCTTATATATAAAAGGCAAGTAAATAAAGGAGTACATCTATACTCAACAATATCAAGAAAAACCTCTTAACCGATAAGAGGGCTTAACTACGTGTATGCTTGTGCAAGTATCCTAACATTGTTCATACCAGTTAGTTAGCATAAGAAAAGGAAATGACATCACATAGAATATTTTATCATAACTTTCACAAGATAAAGCTCACGCAGGTAAGTTTACCACTACACGAATATCAACAACAAGAATGCCCACAAGCCATCACAACTCATCACAAATCAATCCTTGACATAGCTCACCTTGTCTCTCCACGTGTACAACAGTAAAGTAAATGCATGCATTGTCGCGCCACACGTGCATAATAATGTTCCCACCTTGTCTCACCTCATGCGCAACCCATATATATATATATATACTCCGCCTTTTCACACCGCATGTGAAAATATCAATAGTAACAACAACACGGCAGAAACCTTGTCCAACCCTATAACAACAACCGCACGACAGAAATCGCGTGCCTCTCAATAAAAACAACCGCATGGTAGAAACCTCGTGTACCACCACAACAAGTACAATAACAACAATGACAATAATACAAAGTACGACAAGTAAATCAACTCAAGAATATTTGATCACAAGAAAATGGTAGAACTAGTTCACAAGGAATAACCATAATAAAAAGTGCTAGGCGTTATAAGAACAACTCAACATGGAAGGAAGTAATATGTAACAATGGTCACACAATGTACGGTTCAACAACAAGAAATTAACACGAGTCAAATAATTTCAAATAAGTGCAAGTCCACTAAGGCATAGGATATATAAGCTTGTATTAAGTTTGAGACAATTATGGAAGAGATACAGCCAATTCAAATAAAGGTAGGCAGCGAGAAGATCACCATAACCTCAATTAAGGGTGAATACTTACAAAAGGGATAACTACAACTTCAAATAAAGATATACGCAGTTAGGGAAAAAAATAACATGGCAATGAAAGAGATAACAGTTTCAATTAAGGCACATATGAATCAAGTAAACAATAAGAGTGGATCATGAAGCAATTGATTCTCATTAAGCAGGTAAAGGTGAAACTAGTAATTAAGGAACGCAATCATAACAAGTATAACTGCATATTCAATGAATACAAGGACTTAGGAATCCTAAAAGGGCAATTTCCATAAATAAGTTCGAGCATGTACTCGTCACCCGAAGTCTAAAACTCAAAATATGAAGAAAATGGCCAAACCCTCGACTTAAATGATTCTTCCAGGATTTCCGCATCTATGCACAAGGAGGCGCACATGCGCATACGCTTTTTGCCAGAATGATTTCGCATCTGCGGAATCAGCTAGCCAGGCCTGGAACCGCATTTGCAGATTCATAGCCGTACCAGCGGCACCGCAGAAGCGCAAAGGGGGAATGCAGAAGCTAGTTTCTTCGCAGGTGCAATCGCTGGACCGAAAAAGCGGCCTTCGCACTTGCGTGCCGGCCTCCGAAGAAGCGAGTGAGATCCCAGGCCATCATGACTGCAGAAGCGGCCAGGCTCATGCAGAAGCGGCGCCACACCTGTTCAAAACTATGAAAAACATCTGAAACTCGACTGGAACACGCCCAGGGGCTCCGGGACCCCATCCAAGCATACCAACAATTTCAATTACCTTACACAGACCCGTTCAAGGTCTCAAATCACATCAAACAATTATGAAACTAAGAATCGCACGATGAATCAAAATTATGAACTTCCAAATCTTTCAACTTCTAAAACTCGTGCCGAATCCTATCAAACCAACCCGGAATGACGTCAAATTTTGTAGACAAGTCTCAAATGATATAACGGAGTTGTTCCAACTCTCAAAATCTCATTCCGACCCCAATATTATCAAATTTAACTATTGGTCAAACCTCTCCACTTTCCAAACTTTAACTTTCGCTGAAATGCTTCAAACCACCCTACGAATCTCTAAATCCAAATCCGGACGCATGCCTAAGTCCAAAATCACTATATGAATTTGTTCAAGACCTTATGTCGCCGAACGAATATTATATTCTCAAAACAACCGACCGGGTCGTTATAGGCAGTAGTTGTAACTGCTGAAAATATAGGCCATTACCCACCCCGACCTGGCTGATCTTCCTGTTGTCATAAGGTTCATCAAGATGGACCAAGTTTTCTAGAGCCCCTATACCCAAAAAGTTATCCAACCAAAGGCTAACATTTCTTGCGTTTACTTTCCATGGAATGATCGTTTCTACTTTGCCTTCGGCTTCCAAAAGCTTCTTAATTCCTCATATGAGAATCACTTTGGAAAAAATTATTTCTCATTGGATGGAACTTACTGTAGTATTTGACTTTGATGAACTCCCCACAATGACTGAGAGGTTCTGAATCTCCATCACTTTTTGATAGCAAAAAAATCACTAATTGCTTCCAAGCTTCTGAAACCCATGCATCCTTCTTTTTTAGGGAAACACAAATTTTTCCAAGAACTCAAGTGGTTTTTTATATTTCCCTACTTATGTACCCCACTAAAAGTTGGCTATATATTTTTCAATTTGTGCAAAATTATTTTTGGAGGTGTCATAGCAGCTAATAAATGCATAATTTTTGTAAGACATGTTTTATAAGGACTGCCCTCCCACCAATAGAAAGAAACTTCTCTTACCATCCATTAGTCTTCCTAACAATCTTAGTTATAGAGTCACTAAAGTAAGAAATTCTTTTCCTCCCCATATAAAGTGGACAAACCCAAATATGTGATACGGCAAGTTGAAAGCCTGAAATATGTAATTTCCTTAATCACTTGTATCTTGTTCTGCTCTGTCTTAATTGGGAATAAAAAGCAACTTTTACCTGCATTAACCAACTTCCCAGAACAAGCTTCATAATTCTTCAACTAGTACATAATTATTATCAAGAAAGTCTCATTACCAAGAGGAAAAAATTATCATATCATCCGCATAAGCTAAATGAGTGATTTGTGGTCCCCTTCTATGCATAGAAAATCCTCTGAACTGCTCTTATGACACCAACCTATTCAGCATTCTTGAAAGATCTTTTGCACCAAAGATTAAAAGAGCTGGTGAGAGGGGATCTCCCTAGTTAAGGCCCCTTGTTGAATATAAGAACCCTTCCCTATTCCCATTTATAAGGACTGAGTATCTGTCACAACCCAAAATCCCTCCCTAGGTCGTGATGGCACCTAGTACTTAGGACTAGGTAATCCTAACATATAGAGAGTTATTAATAGATTTAAACCAATTAACCATTTAACGTGAACCCAAATTTCTATACAAAGCCAACAACCATCAATAGATGTATAATATCCCAAAATCAATACTACAAGTCATAAGCCTTTCTACGAGTAATTAAGAATGTCAAATACATCACTGTTTAGAATAGAAGTAAATAGTAACAATGTAAGACTCCAGAAGGTAACTCCGAGGCCTGTGAGTGTGAAGGCAGGTATACCTTGAAGTCTCTCCCGCAACTCACAATCAGCTAACTAAAGACCGACAAGCTCCGAGGTACTTGGATCTGCACAAAAATGTGCAACAAGCATAGCATGAGTACACCACAGCGATATCTAGTAAGTATCAAAACTAACCTCAGTGGAGTAGCGACGAGGTACGATAAAGACACCAACTAGACATAGTAACCTGTACAAGTATGAATGTAAAGCTAACATGGAAACAATATCAATATAAAGCTAAACATAAAAGGAATTGACAGTACATCACTAACAAATGGAAATGGAAGCAACAATTAGCGACAAGCAGTAAATATGCCGTAATGTAATCAGAACACAATTAAAGTTCCAGTGTAAGGGTGGCAACTAGGTCGGGCCAGGACCGTTCGGGCCCATGGGCTAAATAGACTAAATGGGATGGGACCGTTTGGCCCGTGATTGGTGGGCTCGTGCCGGTCTCGTGGGTCAATTTTACCCCCAACAGCCAAATATGAAAACGTCTTCTAAAAATAGCCATTTACCCCCCCCCCCTCCCCCCCAACTAATTTTTAATCCCAAACTTTTTTTTCTTACACTTTTTCCTTATTTTCTACTACAAATACCCCTCGTTCTTTCATGTTTCTTACAAAATCAATCTATCAAAATCTCTCTTTAATTTTCTTCAATACTTGCTATAGTTATTTACTTTATGAAAAGAAATAGTAAAATAATTGTGAGGTTGCTACTTAAACACCCTCGTGATGACGCTGAATATGCTCGTTTGAAAGCCTTAGATTAAGGCTATTAAATATTAAACATTATATTTGCAAGTTTGTTTTCCATCACAAAAACTTGCAAATTAGGAGTTTAAATTTGAATTTAAAAATTAGTATGTAACTTGTATGCAATTTGCAAGTGAAATTCTATAATAAAATTATAAGGTATTGCCTTAGATCTTTTTTTTTTTTAACATCCTTTTGTTTCTAAGTTGTATTTAATAAAAAAAGACTAAAAGTTTTATTATAGCCATTGGGCCCATTAAGCCTGTTTGGACCACGGGCCTGGACCGTTTAGCCTGGGTCCATGATCTAATGGGCTCGATCCCCGGCCAATTCCTTCAAAAAGCACGTTTAGCCCGGGACCATTTGAACCGTTTATTTAGGAACCAGACCGAAACCAAGAATGCAGGGTGCGAGATCGGCTCGTTTGGCACATTTGCGGCACGACGCGGTCCACTTGTCGGCCTTATCCTAGTGAAACCAAGTACGGAAAAACAACTAACAACTAAGTAGCCAATCGTTCTTAAACAAGGCTTACACGAGAATCACTCCGAGGCACCACACCTCATAATCACAATATCGGGTCCCAAATCACAAATCATAATAACCTGGCATCTCGTGCCCATATTACAATCATAACTACATGAACAACTCACGTTTTGCACGAACAACTCACGTGCCAATAACCTAAGTGCCTCAGATCTGTACAGACTAATCACGTGCCAATAGTAACAATACCTCATAGCCACACGGAGAACTCACATGCCAGCATTCTAATCCACGCACAGAAGGCAGGTATACAAGGATATGTGTATAGATAAATAGAAAACTAAATTCAAGCTCCTGGACCGATATAGGTGACATGCTACAGTGTATGCTTGTGCAAGTATACTACCACAGCCTAAATCAATGGGTAAGATCAAAGATACTGATTAGCGCATTGGAAAAATTACAACAAAACTTATAATAAGCATGACACACAAAAGAAGGTCACACCACCACACAATTTATCATCAATAACATTGCCTCGAGGCTATCACTAATAATCGTCGACATAGCCCCCCTACTCTCACCACTGTGCACAACAACAAAGTAAATGCCCGCCTCCGACATAGTCCCCTTGTCTCGCCACGTGCGCCATAATAAAGTAAATGCCCGTCTTGTCTTGCCACACGCGCATAATAATTTCCCCCCTTGTCTCGCCCCATGCTCAAACCCAACATATATAGCCCTCCTTGTCACGATGCATGTGCAAATATCAGTATTAACAATAGCACGGACAACTCACGTGCAAACACCCCGACAATTTTCTCAATAATCCCACATGTGCCAAAAACATAACAACGTCATATAACAACTCGCACCACATGTGCTCATATACAACTACGATTCCATAACAACAAATTCCAATACCACAACCACACATAGCCCACGGCTCAACAACACAAAGTAAAATGACAACAATAATAACACGAGGGTACGACAAGTAAATAATACAAGAATTACAATAATACTGTAAAATGGAAAAATAAGCTCAACAATGTAAGACATAACAAGTAATAATGATTTCAAGTAAGAGTAGTTCAACAATATGAGAGATAACATGTAAAATCAACTTCGAATAAGGATAACCAACTACAGAAGACACAACATGTAAATAAAGAGGGAGTAATTACAATTAAAGCATGTATGAGTATATTTTGCAACAAAAGATAGAACAGAACCAACAACTCCAAATGAGGCATATAAGAGTAAATTTAACAATGGAGGATATAACATGATGAAGCAACTTCAATTTAATGTACATAAGAAACCTAATAGTCTAAACTGGTCAAATTTCCACATATAAGCCCATGTACACACTCGTCACCTCGAGTACACATCTTTCATGTAGTTTAAATAGTACAAACAAATCGATCCCTATGGGGTAGTTCCCTACACAAGGTTAGGCAATATACATAGCTCAAAAGCCCTCAATCAATACTCAAAAATAGATTTTTCTTTATAATTCACCTCCGCTCGGCTCAAATCTAACCAAAATTGACTTAATAACATCAACTAATGCAAGAGAAATCAAATCCAATAATTAATGCTATGATTATTGCACAATTCCTTAAAAGTCAACTATGGGCACGCCCGCCCAAATCCAGGTCCAAAGGTAGATTCCGACTACCCATAACCCCACGAGTCTATCTATGTATTTTTTTTTTCAAAATACGAGTCCAATTCGACTCAAAACTCAAATTCTTTTTTTTAAAGATAGACAAAGTTTCTCAAATTTTCACTTTGATTCTTATAATTTTGAAGTTAAATCTCATATATAATCATGTAAAATAGTTGAAAATTAATCAAAATCACTTACCCAATTATGTATATGAAAATCCCTCTTCAAAATTGCCTCCTATTGAGTCAAGGGTTCAAGGATATAAAAATGAGACTAAAATCTCGTCCCTCGGCTTTTATGTTCAGTCGCAAGTGTCGCAAATGCAACCTAGAGTTCACAATTGCGAACGCCGAAAATGCGAAGAATGATGACAAAAGAGGCACTCCTCACATCCCCGTTGATGTCGCAAATGCGACACTTTCATCGGAAATGCGATGACAAAATATTACGCAAATGCGACCAAACGATCACAATTGCGATCACTGTCTAGCGCAAACCCCATTGCCAAATCCGAACATGGAGTTCACAAATGTGAAGCCAACAATCCCCAGCTTATATCGCAAAAGTGATGTCCCACCTTGCAAATGTGTTGTGAACAAAATATCGCATTTGCAAGACCTGAAGCATTTGTGTATAAACCGGAAATACTAAAACTCTTTCAACCACTCTGAAACGTGTCTGAAACGCACCCGAGCCCTCAAGCTCCACACCAAACATCAACACAAGTCTAGAAACATAACACGAACTCGCTCGCGCGATCAATAATAACATCCGAAAATCACGAATCGAACATCAAAACTCATGAAATTAACATTGAAACTCAAGAGCTTATAAAAACAAAATAGCGCATCTAATTCCTATCAATCAACTCGGAATGACGCCAAACTTTGCGGATAAGTTCCAAATAGCAAAGGGGAACTATTCCAATTCCCAAAATAAAAATTCAAATACGATAGCTATGAAGTAAACATACGGTCAAACATATCAAAACTCTAAGATTTTAAATTGTCAAGTTTCGGCAAAACAAGTCAAATCAACCTAGGAACCTCTGAATTCAATTCTGGGATACGTACAAGTCCATTATCACAATACAAACCTATCAGAGCCATAAAAACATCGTTCTGGGTTCATTTCCACAAAAGTCAAACCTCGGTATACATTTTCAACTTAAGCTTCTAAAATTATAAGAACTCGTCCAAATGAAGCGACTCAAGACCTCGAACCACTAAATGGGATGGTAAAGCTCAAAACGACCAACTAGGTCATTATATTCTCCCCCTCTTAAACAAATGTTCATCCTCAAACATGCGAAGAGTCTTTCCCAAGCCACCAAGTCACTGTATAAACTCACCATACACTTATCCGCGGGTGATCCTGCATCACCCCAATCCACATAAGCTTGATGACATCATCACAAACGAAGATTATTCCTTCTACTGATGCCGATAAGCCCTAGAACCAAATTTGAACACCCATCAAAGACCCAATCCTCACATAAACACGCTGTATAATCCTCACATAGCTGTAACAACTCATACATACATCTACAAGATAAAACCATACGATATAACACATCACCCATATACCCATAGCAACAACTCTGACCATAATAGCTGCATTACCAAGCCCGATATCGGCAAATAGCCTCAGATCGAATAGAACCTTATTCCAGACCTTCATAACACTGACAATGAGGGAACAAAAATGTGAGCTCATCACTACTCACTCGACCAACAAGCTAGATGCCACATGGGCACACACATCACAATCCAAACCCAACAAGCATAACTTGAATACGATTGAATATGAAAAGAGGAACACATGAAATAACTATCAAACAAGTCCAATAGACACGACTCCCAATAAATACCATACTGTGAATCCAATCCACAAGGAATAAGCAAGAAACACGCAACAATCAAAACAAATCTCACCCTAATATAGCCTCATCGCGACACATGGCCCGGTACTAGCACACCTATCCACAAAGAACGCCAGGTCCCTAGAATCCACTCGGAATCATGAGTAAGATAAACATCTTAGCAACTAAAACATTCTACTACCTCAATCCTGTAGAACCAAGATCATAACACGTAACAAACTTCCCATACCTATAGAACACCCAAATCACAAGTCATGGCCAAAACACCCCAAAATTGCATCAAAACGTATGATATTAACTAACAGAAAGTACACCCAAGCCTCATGACCCTCAATAGCAACCAAACCAGCACAATAGACACGGGCTAGCACAATAGGATCCCCTAACTGTCTTGAGCACATGAATAGAGTACAAGCTTCACAAAACACAACCATAGCTGAAGAAAAGGATAATGAATCTTATTAATAAATGAGACCAGATCAAAATAATAGTAATGCATCTCTATAACCAACCGAAACCATACATGTGATGAAATCATCTATAACATCAGCCTCAATCCAAATAGGAAAAGCATAATAATAGGCTTGGTCTCCCCCCCAGGATGACCTCTACCCGTCCGACCTCCACCCTTAGCTGGCAGTGCAGGTATAATAACAAGTGGAGTGAAACTCATAGCCTGAATACCATGTTGTGACACATCCGTCTAGAGTCTAGGGCAATCTCTCACCATATGGCTAGTATTCCCACACTCAAAGCAGCCTCTCTACTGACATGGTTGTGGAAGTTGTCCGGTACGGGTACTTTGGAACCCTTGGATACCTGAAACACTACGTGGAGCCTGAAGTACAAGCTGAACTTGGTGACCAACAAAACCTTTTCCATGATGCACCCTACCTCCAAAATAGGGATCAGTAGATCCTCCCAACCTACGAGGCCTCTTAGGTTCCCTGTCCTCTCTCTCCTGGCCCCACATGCCCTCCAACTTGCGAGCGATCTCCATAACCTGCTGAAACAAAACATCCATCTCTAACTCTTGAGCCATGCCGAATCGGATACCATAACTGAGCCCCTCGATGAACCTGCAGACTCGCTCTCTAACTGTAAAAACCAAAGCAAGTGCGTGACAGAACAACTCACTGAATCTGATGGCATAATCTGACATTGTCATAGTGCCCTAACGTAGCTTCTCAAACTTTGAGTGCCATGCATCCCCGAGAGTCTGGAAAACAAACTCCCTTAAAAATATATCTGAAAGGTCATCTAAGTGAGTGGCATTTCATCCACTGGCCTACCCTCCTCATACGCCTGCCACCACTGATATACTGCTCCGTACAATTGAAATATAATAAAAGCAACTCTGCTCACCTCCACAATGCCCATGATGCGGAGGATGCGATGGAACTTGTCCAGAAAACCCTGTGCGTCCTTAGTTACTACACCATTGTAAGTAGGAGGGTGTTATGAACCTCTCAAGTCTCAACTCCTCCTCCTCCTCAGATGCCTCTGGCATGATTTCAGGCTGAAACGGAATAACAGGTTGTACCGACATAACACCCCGAAACTTGACCAATGTGATCCATTTACTCTAGAGTATGGGCGGCGGGAGTTTGAGCTCCTCCCCCGGTCTGTGAAGTAGTTGGTACATCTTGGATCAAACCCGCCTGAACTAGTGTACCAAACATGTTCAAGAACTGTGCTAAAGTCTCCTGAAGTCCAGGGGCAACAGGCACTTCCGGTGCCTTTCCCCCAACTGGAGCTACTGGTGACTCATCAGTTGCTGCTTTGGAAAGTGCTTTAGCTGTAACACATGCTCCTCGTGGCCTCTGCCTCTACCCCGACCCCTAGAAACACCGGTTTTTAGGGCATCATTATCAAGAATTTCAGCTCGTATCCTTACCATCTGTGAGAGTATAGACTGACAAAGGCTCAAATTCCGAAATCAATAAAGTTGCACGATAGGAATGAAAGAAGTGAAGTTTCCTAATAGTTCTGGAACCTCTCGAAAATAAGTACAGACATCTATATACCAATTCGCGAGACTCTAGTAAACTTGATTATAACTCGTAGCACCTATGAACCTAAAGCTCTGAATCCAACTTTTCACGATAAAAAATCACTCCTCAAGAGTCGTAATGGCACCTAGTCCCTAAGACTAGGTAAGTCTAGCACATAGAGAGTTATTAATAGATCTAAACCAATCAACCATTTAACATGAACCAGAATTGCTATACAAAGACAACAACCAACAGTAGATGTACAATATTCCAAAATTTGTAGTACAACTCATAAGCCGTTCTACAAGTAACTAAGAATATCAAATACATCACTGTTTGGGATAGAAGTAAAAAGTAACAATGTAAAACCCTAGAAGGTGATTTCGAGGACTGCGAACACGATGGAAAGTATACCTTGAGGTCTCTGCCACAACTCACAATCAACAAACTAAAGACCAGCATGCTCCGAGGTACCTGAATCTGCACAAAAATGTTCATTAAGTGAGCATGAGTACACCATAGCGGTATTCATTAAGTGTCAAGACTAACATCGGTGGAGTAGTGATGAAGTAGGATCAAAACATCCGCTAGACATAGTAACCTGTACAAGTATGAATATAAAGCTATCAGGGAAACAATGTCAATATAATGCTAAACATGGAAGGAATTGACAATACAACACTAACAAATGGGAATGGAAGCAACAATTAGCGACAAGGAGTAAACAGGTACAGAAAAAAAAGTAATAACCAAATAGCCAACCATTCTTACACAAGGTTTACACGAGAATTGCTTTGAGGTATCACACCTCATAATCACAATATCAGGTCTCAAATCACAAATCATAATCACGTGGCATCTCGTGCCCATATTACCAATCACAACCACATGTACAATAGTAACAATACATCATATACGCACGGACAACAAATGTGACAATATTCCAATCCATGCATAGAAGGCGGGTATACAAAGATACATGTACAGGATAAAAAAAAATTGAATTCATGATCTTGGACCGATATAGGTGACATGCTATAGTGCATGCTTGTGCAACTGTACTATCACATCTTAAATCAACAGGTGAGATCAGAGACAATGAGTATCACATTGTAAACATCCAACAAAACTTGTAATGTAATATGCATGACGTACACAAGAAGATTACACCACCACAAAGTTTTTCATCAACAATATTGCCTCAAGGCTATCACAAATCATCCCTAACATAGCCCCCCTTGTATCATCACATGTGCAACAATAAAGTAAATATACGCCTTGTCTTGCCACACACGCATAATAATTATGTCACCCTGTTTCGCCACATGTGCAAACCCAACATATATAGCCCGCCTTGTCACGCCGCATGTGCAAATATCAATAATAATAATACCACGGACAAAACACGTGCAAACACCCCAACAATTCTCTCAACAATCCCACATGCGCCAAAAACATAACAACATCATATAACAACTCACACCACATGTGATCATTTGCAACAATGCTTCCATAATAACAATTACAATACCACAAGAAAATCAACACAAGAATTACAACAAAATATTAAAACGAAAAAATAAGCTCAACAATGAAACATATAACAAGTAATAATAACTTCAAGTAAGAGTAGTTCAATATAAAGAGAGATAACATGTAACATCGACTTCAAATAAGGTTAACCAACTACGAAAGAGACAACTTGTAAATAAAGTGGTAACAATTACAACTAAAGCATGTATGAGTATATTTGGAAATAAATTATAGAACATGAACCAACAATTTCAAATAAGGCATATAGTAAAGTTAACAATGGAGGATAAGAAACCTAAGAGTCTAAACCGATCAAATTTCCACATATAAGGTCGTGTACACACTCGTCACCTTGAGTACACATGTTTTACATAATTCAAATAGTGAACAAACTAATCCCTACGGGGTAGTTCCCCCACACAACATTAAACAAGATATGTACCTCAAAAGTCCTTAATCAATACTCAAAAATAGCTTTTCCTTTACAATTCATCTCTGCTTGGCTAAAATCTAACCATGTTTATCCAGGACTCTAAAAATCCAAACTTTCTCAAGACAATAAGAATAAAATTCCATGTCATTCTATCATAGGCTTTAGCCATATCTAATTTAATAACAACGTTACCACTATCATTTTCATTGTTAATTCCATATATCACTTCTTGGGAAAGAGGGATGTTCTTTGTAATGAGTCTGCTACGAACAAATCCACTATGATTGCATGATATCGGCTTTGGAAGAATTGAAGCCATCTTATTACCCATAATCTTAGAAAGTATTGATAAGTAGGGATTTTGACCGCTTATTTGCTTTCTTTTACTTGTGTTTTAGCTCAAAAATACTTAAAGGTATTCCCGAAAACTCAAGAAATGTGTTTCCTTGCTGGAATATTGCAATATGAGCCAAAGGAATCAATATCAACTCATTAAGGAGTCAAAAGTGAACATGAACCAAAACAAGGCAAAAAAGGCCAACAATGCGGACCGCACAATTATTGTGCAGCCATAGAAGGGGAGATTTAGGGATTTGTTATTTGGGTAAGCTGAAGGAGTGCGGACCGCACCAAAATTTTGTGGCCGCAGGATGTCAAGTGCGGAAGCACTCACAATTGTGCGGTCCTCAGAAGTGAATAATTAGAGAGCTGGGTTCAAGTCCAAAGTCAAGGAGTGCGGACCGCATTATTTTTGTGTTGCCGCATAATCAAGAGTGAGGCCGCACTGAGAATTGTGCAGTCCGCCGAAGTCCAGAAAAAGCCAGAACTCAAGTTCAAAGAATGCGGACCGCACTATAATTGTGCACCCGTAGAAGAAAGAGTGCAGCCGCACTCGAAATTATGCAGCCGCACAACCTCCGCAGGGGTATTTTTAGCTTAGTATAAGTAAGACTTTTTGTCATTTTTAGGTTAAGTTATGTTTTAGAAGAGAACCTGTTCCGTTTTCTTTTACTGCTTTTAGTAATTTTGTACTGGATTTGTCTCTAAACACTAGATTTTCATCCGATAATAAATATTGTGGATTATATTTTTATTTCTTCTTTAATTTCTGTATTTTTTCATGAGTAGCTAAATCTTTAACTAGGACTGTCACCCAACCCTAGTGTGGGTATTTGATGGGTGTTTAAACTAGGGCTTGTTTATGATTGAGTTAGTGATATTTAGCCTATTTCTTTCTTGAACTCAAGAATTAATGGTTGCAAACATTGATTCATGCCTAAATGACTTAGTCTCTACTTGAAGAAGATGGACTAAGTCTAGGAAGACTTGGCTAACAAGGAATTGGGGTGAACTCAAGAAATTGATAGCCCCAATTAAAGGTTTAAACCTATAGATAGTAATACCCGACTTGAGCTAATATCACTTGTATTGTGCAAACACCCATTTGGACTTGAGAAAGCCAAATTGGACAAAACCACTCAAACTACCGATAGGGTATAAAATGAGTACCCAGATGTGATTGCTATATTACAACCCCAACTAATCAAACTTTCCCTGGAGTTTACAACCCATTAGATAACCACCTAGGTAGAAGTAGCGACCCTAGACCCTTCAATCATTTGAAAAACTCAAAACTAAATATTGTTCTTAGTTTTATACTTGCAAACAATAGAGTAAAAAAGAAGTAGAACACCAAAAAATTTTGTGGAAGTGTAATTTTAGCCAAAACTAACAATCAACCTAGATATATACCTAATCTCATGTTCTAACTCCCTGTAGATTCGATCCCGACCTTTGTTGGGTTTATCATTGCATCAACCGCCTTGCTACTTAATTGTGATGTGGATTTGGCCGAGATCAATTTTTGGCACCGTTTTCGGGAGTTAAACGGATTTAGCTATATATCTAGGTATTTATGTGTTTTGTCTTTCTTTCCTTCTCAGTCACTAATTTTGTTTGTGAATTGCTTTTAGGTACGAAATGTCTCTTAACAACGAGCTCCTCAGAAATTTACCATTGGGGGAGGAGGTAGACGATGATCAAGTGGATGAGGTTCATCCCGAGCCTCAAGTAAACAGGTGAGGCTGATCGCCTCATGATAATATCCCAAACCCTCCCCCACCTCCACCAAGAGTAGCACACCAGGTGTTGTCCAATAAGGGCTATGTAAGTGCAATAGTCCCGTCCCGGATTAGGGCGGGCAACTTCCAAATAACCAACGTGATTCTTACATTGCTTGAGCAGCGAGATTTCTTCACTGGAGCTCCACACCGAAATTCCTACAAGCATCTCAAGGGTTTCATCGATACTTCTTGGGGGAGCAAGCAAACAAATGTCTCCGAGGATGCACTTCAGTTAAGGCAGTTTCCCTTTTCTCTATGGGGAAAGGCTTTGGACTGATTAGAGAGATTGCCTAATCATTCTATCCACACTTGGGGTGAGTTGGCCGAGAAGTTCATTGACAAATTCTTCTCTCCAGGGCACATGGATACGCTAAGAGATGAAATTCTAGCTTTCAAGCAAGATCCCAATGAGCCATTGCACGAGATTTGGGAAAGATATAGTACCATAGTCAGAGAATTCCCGAACAATGATATGACCAAGGCCATGATCCAACAGACCTTCTATAGAGGGGTCAACACAATGAATCAGTGTGTGGTAAATCAACTCGCCGGGGGTAACTTCATGAACACGCCTTATTCTGAAGCTTGTGAAATCTTGGAGGAGATGGAAGATACCTCTTCGGCGTGGCTAAGTAGAGCCAATGTTCCTCAGGGTTACCCAAATGTTATTCACCTACAGAAGGAGCTACATGGTCATGGGCAAGCTATTGCGGAGTTGACAACCACCATGAACCAATTGTCCAAGGCTCAGTTTCAACAGGTTTAAAGGCCGAAATAGGTGAATGCTATAGAAGGGCTGAACATGATGGTGAACAAGAGACAACAACGAGGTCAACAAGTACAAAACCATCCGGAACAATTTGAGCAAATTAATAGTGGGTTTAATCAAGATGATGCATATGATGAGCAAGATGAAGAGGTTCAATATGTCAACAATTATCAAGGCCAAATAAGCAATGCTCCAAATCAACAACAATGGAGATCACAAAGAAACCAAGGAAATTGGAACAACCAAGGCTACCAAGGAAATTGGAGTGGTGGAAACAATAACAACAACCAAGGAAATTGGGGGAACAACAATAACCAAAGCAATTGGGGTAATCAAGGAAATTAGGGAGGAAATAATCAAGGTAATTGGTGTGGCAATATTCAAAGAAATTGGGGAGGAAACAATAATCAAGGGGGTTGAAACAATAGCAATCAAGGAAATCAGGGGTCGGGCAGGCCTCCGATGTATCAACAACCAAACAAACCCCCTCCATATCTGTTGCAAGGTCCGTGTTCTTCCAATAGTGGAACGGGACGGATTGAAAACATGATTAAGCAAATGATGGAGAAAAACACCGACTTTGATGCCCAATCAGCCTCCCCCTACACTTTTATCCGCAACTTGGAGGTCCAACTTTGTCAAATTTCTCAAACTTTAAATACATGCCCTAAGGGGGCACTATCTAGTGATACGGTGGTGAACCCAAAGGGTGGGAACAATACGAGCATGCAATGGCCGTGACAACAAGAAGTGATAGAGGTGGAGTTGCTAGTACCTCAAACCAAAGAAGAAATGTGGATGATGATGTGTTGGTTCAAAATGACGATGAGCCAAGCAATGATGTTCAATATAATGAAGAGGTAAGCCAAATAGCAATGAGGCAGCCAAATAGCAACGAAGTGTGTTCATTCATGGATCTTGTGACCGAAGTAATTGTTGATGACACAAGTGTTGTGATAAATATTGAAGATACCTTGGAATTTGTGTTATTTAATCATGATGATGATGGGAAGGAAGGCTTTGTAGAATGTGTCAATTCTTTGCAAGTAATGAGATCATATACTTATGAGCCCCGAAAATATTCCTTGGATCTCGAAAACTGGAAGACTCCACCAGTAAATCCCTCAATCGAGGAGCCTCCCACCTTGGAGTTAAAGCCTTTGCCTTCACACCTCATGTATGAATTTCTAGGCCCTTGTTCCACTTTACCTACTATTCTTTCCCCGTGCTTAACTAACGTGCAGGTAGATTCCACCCTTGCTGTGCTCCAAAGGAGGAAGAAAGCAATTGGTTGGACATTGGCGGATATTTGAGGTACAAACACCGCCTTTTGCATGCACAAAATCATTTTATATGAGGATTCAAAACCCTCCGTGGAACATCAAAGATGATTGAATGAGGCCATGCAAGAGGTAGTAAAGAAAGAGATCATCAAGTAGTTGGATGTCGGGGTTGTTTGCCCCATTTCCGATAGTTCGTGTACTTCACCGGTGCAATATGTCCCAAAGAAAGGGGGCATGACTGAGATAAAAAATGACAAAAATGAATTGATCCCCACAACAACTGTCACCGGGTGGAGAGTGTGCATGGATTATAGTAAGCTCAACAAAGTTACTCGGAAAGACTATTTTCCGCTTCCATTTCTTGATCAAATGTTGGATAGGTTAGCTAGACGTTCTTATTATTACTTCCTTGATGGATATTCCGGATATAAACAAATTCTTATTTCTCCTGAAGACCAAGAGAAGACCACTTTCACATGTCCCTATGGCACTTTCGCATTCTCGCGGATGCCATTCAGGTTATGCAATGCACTAGCAACTATTCAACGGTGTATGATGGCCATATTCACCGATATGGTGGAGGACTTTCTCAAGGTTTTCATGGATGATTTTTCTATCGTGGGAAATTCTTTTGAAAAGTTCTTGGATAACTTGGATAAGGTATTGGCACGTTGTAAGGAAACTAACTTGGTGTTGAATTGGGAGAAGTGTCACTTTATGACCGAGGACGGAATTGTCCTCGGTCATAAGATTTCCAAGAATGGTATTGAGGTTGATAAAGAAAAATTGAAGTGATATCCAAACTCCCTCCCCCTACTTCTGTAAAGGGAGTGAGGAGCTTTCTAGGTCACGCGAGGTTTTACCGCCAATTTATCAAGGACATTTCTAAGGTGTAAGCCCCTTGTGAAAACTATTGGAGAAATATGCGAAGTTCCTTTTCAATGAAGATTATATGAAGGCATTTGAACTACTCAAGTATAAGTTGACTACCACTCCTATTATCACCGCGCCAAATTGGAGCTTACCATTTGAACCCATATGTGATGCGAGCGATGTGGCGGTTGGAGCGGTATTGGGGCAATGAATTAACAAAATCTTCCATCCAGTCTACTATGCTAGTAAGACCATGAACGGGGCCAAAGTCAACGATACGCTGACCGAGAAAGAAATCCTAGCCATTGTCTTTGCTATGGAGAAGTTCCCCCCGTACCTAATGGGTAAAAAGGTGATTGTTCACAACGACCATGCGACACTTCGTTATTTGATGAGCAAGAAAGACTCAAAGGAAAGATTGATGCGGTGGGTACTTCTTTTACAAGAATTTGATCTTGAGATTCAAGACTGCATGTGTAGTGAAAACCAAGTGGCGGACCACTTTTCCCGATTGGAGGAGGAGGGGAGGCCGCATGATAGCATTGATATCAGCGATTAATTTCCGTATGAACAACTCCTTTCCATTTCTATGAACAAGATGCCATGGTTTACCGATGTGGCCAACTATCTTGTGATTGACATTGTTCTGAATGAGTTCTCTTCAAACCAAGGGAAGAAGATCAAACGGGACTTCCTGGACTACTATTGGGATGATCCATATCTCTTCAAAATTTTTATTGATGGTGTTATCCAAAGATGTGTCCCAGAAGA
>MDKI01085921.1:0-16426 GCA_005239505.1 Nicotiana paniculata
ATTTAACTTTAAAAACATGAAGGAGTTACTTACCTTGACAATGCATGAAGAAATCCTCTCTTTAAAGCCTCCCAATATCGCCTAAGCCAAAGAAGAAATGAAGAAATGGCCAACAATTCACGTTTTAAAACATTCTGCCCAGCCTCGATTCCGCACCTGCGGCCCTACCTCCGTACCTACGCTCCCGCAAGTGCGACCAATCTCCCGCACCTGCAGCTTCCTCGACTCCAGCCCAAAATCGCACCTGCGCCCCATTTGTCCGCACTTGCAGCCAAAGCCTCGTAGGTGCGGTCGCACCACACACCAGGAACTTCAGCTTTTTCTCAACTTCAAATATTGATCCGTTAACCACCCGGAATCCACCCGAGGCCCCCGGGACCCCGTCCAATTATACCAACATGTTTCAAAACATAATGCAGACTTGCTCGAGGCCTCAAATCACATCAAACAACATCGAAACCACGAATCGCACTCAAATCCCAACTTTATGAACTTGAAATTTCAAACTTCCACATCCGATGCCGAAACCTATCAAATCACATCTGATTGACCTCAAGTTTTGCACACAAGTCATATTCGACATTATGGACCTGCTCCAACTTCCAGAATCGTATTCCGACCCTGATATCAAAATTTCCACTTCCGGTCGGATTTTCTTCAAACCCTTCAAATTTCTATCTTTAGCCAAATGGCTTCAAAATGACCTACGGACACCAAATTCACTTACGATCGCGCTTCCAACTCCAGAATCACCATACGAAGCTATTCCCAGACTCTAAATCCCAAACGGATATCAATAACTCTGAAATGCACTTCAGGCCCAAATTTATGAAATTCTTCTAGAATGCTAACTTCCACAATATACGCTGAAACGCTCCCGGGTTATCCAAAACTCGATCCTGACATACGCCCAAGTTCGAAATCATCATACGAACCTGCTGGAACCTTCAAATCCTGATTCGGAGGTCGTTTACTCAAAATTTCAATCTTAGTTGATTCCTCCAACTTAAGGCTTCTAAAATGAGAATTTTCTTTCCAAATTAACTCTAAACTTTCCGAAATTCAATTCTGACCACACCTACAAGTCATAATACCTGAAATGGAGCTGCTCATGACTTCAAACCGCTGAACGACACGCTAGAGCTCAAAACGACCGGTCAGGTCGTTACACCTAAAAATCCTAACCTTAAAAGAAAAAAGGGCTCTTGTTTTGTTTGTGGAAAACCAGGACAATATGCCTCACAGCGCAGGTACAGATCAGGAAATGACAAAGGAAAAACTAATACTCCTAAGGCTAACTTAGCTGAAGGAGGTGATATTATTGCAGCTGTCATTTCTCAAGTAAAAATTGTAGCACATGCAAAAGAATGGGTGATAGACTCTGGGGCTACTCGGCACATTTGTGCAAATCGAGAAGCATTTTCCTCTTATACTCATGTAGAGGATGATAAAGAAGAGCCTTCTAGAGGATGATAGAGAAGAGGTCTACCTTGGAGACTCAAGTACTACCAAAGTCTTGGGTAAGGGTAAAGTTCTCTTGAAACTCACCTCAGGAAAAACTTTAGCCCTTGTTGAGGTACTGCATGTTCCTACTATGAGGGCAAACTTGATCTTTGTATCCTTATTGGGAAGAGCCGGAGTGAAAGTGTGTCATTTGAATCTGATAAGATCATAATGACCAAAAATAATGTGTTTGTGGAAAGGGCTATTGTAACCAAGGACTCTTTGTCCTTAATATTTCTGATGTTATCAATGGAAATGCATCTGCTTCTGCTTATATGGTTGAGTCTATTTCTTTATGGCATGCTAGATTAGGACATTTAATGTCGCGTATATAAATAAAATGCAGTCACTAGGATTAATATCTAGTTTAGACTCAAATAATATTGACAAGTGTGAAATATGTGCTAAAGCTAAAAGTACTAGAAAGACTTGTTTTCCCATAAATAGAGAAACTGAATTATTGTCTTTAATTCACACTGATTTAGGCGACTTGAAGCAGACTATGACTAGAGGTGGTAAAAGATATTATGTGACCTTTATTGATGACTTCTCTAGATATACTAAGTTGTATTTTCTTAGAAAAAAAGATGATGCATTTAATGCTTTTATTTCTTATAAAACTGAGGTTGAAAATCAACTTAGTAGAAAAATCAAGAGAATTAGATCTGATAGAGGTGGAGAATATTTATCTTTAAATGATTTTTGTGAAAAGAATGGAATAATTCATGAAGTAACTCTGCCTTATTCACATGAATCAAATGGAGTAGCTGAAAGGAAAAATAGAACACTGAAAGAGATGATGAACTCTATGTTAGTTAGTTCTAATACTCGTGATAATATGTGGGGTGAAGTCATATTATCTGCATGTCACTTACAAAGTAGAATACCACATAGAAGAACTAGCAAAACTCCGTATGAATTGTGGAAGGGTTATCAACCTAATTTGAAATATTTAAAAGTGTGGGGGTGCCTTGCTAAAGTTCTGTTGCCTGAACCTAAAAAGAGAAAAATAGGTTCTAAAACTGCTGATTGTATGCTTATTGGATATGTTGAACATAGTGTTGCATATAGATTTCTTGTTTTAAAAAGTGATGTGCTTGATTGCAATACTATAATTGAGACAAAGAATGCTGAGTTCTTTGAATATATTTATCCACTGTCTGAAAAAGTTTCTCATACACATGTTGAAACAAATAATAAAATACCTCTAATGAGGAACTGAGAAGGAGCAAAAGGCCTAGAAAAAAATATTTTTCATATGGAAGTGATTTTCAAGATTTTCTTGTTGATAATGAACCATCAAATTATTTTGAAGCTATATCTTCTTCTGATGCTAAATATTGGAAAGAGGCAATAAAAATTGAAATTGATTATATTAAGAAAAATAATACATGGATTTTAACTGATTTACCTCCTGGTGCAAAGCCTATTGGCTGTAAATGAATTTTCAAAAGGAAATTTAATCCTGATGGATCTTTAGATAAATATAAATCTCGGTTAGTAGCAAAAGGATTTTCTCAAAAACAAAATATATATTATTTTGATACATTTGCACCAGTGACTAGAATTTCTTCTATTCGAGTTTTAATTGCCTTAGCTTCAATCCGTAAGCTTTTTATCCACCAAATGGATGTCAAAACTGCTTTTCTAAATGGTGATTTAGAAGAAGAAATTTATATGGTTCAACCTGAAGACTGTGTCATTCCTGGACAAGAAAATAAGTTTGTAAATTAGTTAAATCTCTTTATGCCTTAAACAAGATCCTAAGCAGTGGCATGAGAAATATGAACAAGTCTTACTGAGAGACGATTTTTCTTCAGTTGGGGTGGATAAATGTGTTTATACTAAAGTGGTAGACAATGATTATGTGATAATATGTCTGTATGTTGATGACATGCTTATATTTGGTACAAGTTTAAATATTGTGCAAAATAATCATTTTTGTCTGCTAATTTTGATATGAAAGATTTGGGTGAAGTAAATATGATATTGGGAGTTAAAGTTATAAGGAGTAAAGATGGCATAATATTGTCACAAGAACATAATGTTGAGAGACTTCTTAAGAAGTTTGAATATTTTGATGTCACACTAGTGAGCACTCCTTTTGATGCTAACTCTCAGTTGAAAAAGAATCATGGTGACCCAGTTGCTCAGTCTAAATACGCTCAGATTATTGGAAGTCTTATGTATTTAATGAATTTTACAAGGCCTGATATAGCATATGTTGTGTGTAAACTGAGTAGATATACTCATAATCCCAACAACGAGCATTGGTCTGCATTAGCTAGACTAATGAAATATTTAAGAGGAACCATGAATTATGGTATCCTATATAGTGAATTTTCTTCTACTTTAGAAGGGTACAGTGATGCAAAATGGATCTCTGATTCAGATGAAACAAAATCCACTAGTGGTTATGTATTCACCCTTGGTGGAGGTGCAATTTCGTGGAAATCAGCTAAACAGACGATCATTGCTATATCGACTATGGAATCAGAGTTTGTAGCTCTGGAGTTAGCTGGTTCTGAGATTGAGTGGCTAAGAAACTTCTTAGCTAACGTCCCTTTGTAAAGGATGTATTGCCTCCTGTGTCTATACACAGTGATTGCCAAGCGGAAATAGCTATAGCAAAGAATAAATCTTATAATTGTAAAAGTAGACACATGAAATTGAGACATGATGTCATAAAACAGTTGTTGAGAGATGGAATAATTTCCATTGATTATGTGAAGTCAGAGATAAATTTGGCTGATCCTCTGACTAAACCCGTGGGAAGAAAATTAATTCTTCAAACCTCAAAAGAGATGGAGTTAAGGCCGACATGTTGTCAATAGAGATGGTAACCCAACCTATGTGATTGGAGAACCCATGAAGTAGGTTCATATGGGTAATAACAAGTCGATATTGGCATTGATGCACTAAAAGAGAGTGCTTGACTGCTACTAAATTGAGAGGCTGATTTATAACTCTTAATGAAATTCATAGTCCTTATGGATGGTGTATTTAAAAGCAGTATACATTTGATGAATTCACCTATATGAGAGTGGAGTGGGCCGCTCCTATGAGATTTTGGCCTAGTCTCTAGAGTTCTCATGAATAACCAGGCCCGCGCATGGCCTATTGGGCGCAAAACCGCATTGAACAGCAAAATTACCGGGGGTCGAAATGTGATTGATAAAATTCCTGACTTACAATAAGAGTTATTGGCTCATAGAAATATTATATTTCACCAGTAATTCTGTAAGTTAAGTTTTATCAATCTAAGTTTGGTTCATAGTCCGAAAGACACCCAACCTATTGCATTTGGACCATACAAATCCAGCAAGTCTTACTCCTTTCTGTTATAAACCTTTGAAATAGTGGGGGAGTGTGGCAGTATTTCAAAGTCCTTTGGACAAATGGCACACTTTGTCCATGTGTCCGTCAAAGAACAAAAGGTGGCAATTGTTTGGCATGTGCTGGCAAGACATGCAAGATTGTTACATATATTCTTGACAAATGGCAAAACTTTTTGCCTATAAAAAGCTTCTTCTCTTCAGCCAATTTTAGAAGCAGTAACATTTTTCCCTTCATTTCCTTCAAGCCTCTCTTCTTCCATTGTTGTCAAATATTAATTATTAGTTGTTTTCTTTCTCTTTTACTTTTCCTACTAGCTAGCTGGGTTTGTATTTTAATATTTTGTTGATTCCTGTATCCTCCCTAATAGAGGTATGCTTGTTTAATCTTGAAGAGACATTTCACACTGCTGAAATAGTTTCTTAGGACAGTGCTTAGCACGACTCAAGTCAATCCATGTGTCCGCTTACAAATAATTATTGCAGTGTTATTATTGAAATTCTTGCTATCAATTCCCTATAGTTACTTCCAGAGTGCAATATATATATATATATATCCATTAGAATTGCTACATATTAAGAAACGACAGCCCACAGGTTCAAGACAACATTAGTGCAGCAACAGCTTTAAGTTCTCTGCCTCAAGATATTTGCTTAAATCCAAAATTTGAAGACATAGTAAATTGTACAGATCTTATTGGACCAAATGCTAGGCCTCACTATCTATCAATATAAAAAGTATAGGAACACTACTTGGATAGTTCCATTCTATTTGTTAAAATCTGTCTTTTATTTTTGAATCTCCATTTAGGAGTAGTAGATAGCTACAATCACAAGTGATTCATGTATTGGGATGCCCAATGCATGCAATTTAAGTTGTTTCTTCTTTTTGTTGCTATTTTGCTCATTGTTCTTAGTTAGAAAGAGTTGGGACATCAGTGCACCCTGATACAAAAAGTTTATAACATTCACATCTGTATAAAACTAAGGAAATAATACATCTAGCAGCAAACCTTGTTGCTACAAAAGAACAAAAAGTGGAGGCTAAGTGGCGCCACTATTGGCTATCCTAACAAGAGACTAATATCTAATGCTGCAAACTACATAAAAAAAATTGAATGAAAGAAGTGACACTCTTCTTTGCGCTGTGATCCTATCCTATGGCTATGGGGGCTTGGACCTGGTACAAGAATGCGCGATATATGAGAATAACTGCTTGTACAGGTAAGTATTCTTGAACATTTGGGGTCTGAGAAATTACTTATTTTGTGTAGGATTAGATCTGCTTCGAGGTATTCTTCGAAAGCTTGATTTAACTTTCTTGAATGGTTGCTTCTGACTTGCATCCTGAACTTTGAGCATAGTTTCTGATGATGAGATGAAGCGAGCTGCTTCTGCAGCATTAGGGCATGAATGTAGTAGAATCAAGATAAGAGCTACAACAAAAGTTGCCAGTATTCTTGAATGGGACTTCATAGTGAACTGATATCAAGAAATATGAGTTTTTGCTTAAGGTAACAGATGATGATCAAGATTTGGTAATGAGATTTATATGTATATTGAAATTAATTAAATGTAGTGAAGGATCCGAGGCTAGTGGGATCATGTGATGTTTGCTCATTTGACTGTTTTAATTAATATATTGAGACTCATATATTTCCAGATTAGTTGTGATAGTTTCAGAGTTATCATGTGGTGTGGCACGTGATAATATTTTGATAAACTGGAAGATCAGTGAAGTGGTTTACTATATTGTTTTGAACTCTATATCTCGAGACATTTTTATTCTTGCATTAAAAATTGATTTGGTTTGTTGCATTCCATTTAGAGCTAATTATATAAAGAAGATTTAACCCAAATAGCCTGAAAAAGGTTCTGTGCTAGTTGTGGCTTTTCACCTTGCTAAAATTCTGTGCTTCCATTTTGATTTGTTTCGCTAATCATGTTATTCGTACTCTCTCTATATATATATATATACTTGATTTCTTCGTGTGTTTATTTTTTTTATATTTTGAATCTTCTTAGTAAATTCTCTTCTTTTATCTCGTCGTTGTTACTACTTGTTACTGTTACTTCTTTTTATATTTTCTTTAGCCAAGGGGCAGAGGCAAATCCAAAATTTGAAGTTTATGAGTTCCTACCATAATTTTAAATTAATATATAATAATAACTAGGTTCATATTAGCTATTTATAAATATTTAGTGAATTTTTTAATAGAAATACGATATCTATGCGAAAGTTACTGGGTTCCTGGGAACCCAGTAACAGTACTCTAGATCTGCCACTGGCCAAGGGTCTATTGGATACAGTCTATCTGCCTTTCAGGATAGAGGTAAGGCTAGGGGTGTACATGGACCGGGTTGGTTCGGTTTTTATCAAAATCAAACCAACTATATCGGATTGGATTGGTTCGGTTCTGTCGGGTTTTTCGGATTTTCGGTTTTTTTTTTGTACATGAATATTATTCCAATCTTACTTTGTTAAAGTTATAGATAAAGTTTTGATAAGTGAATATATGTTTATTAAATATTGAAAAAATTAAATTTATTAAAATATTCTAATGGGAGAATTTTTTTAGTAACACATGATAGTTATTTTTTTTAGTCGTCTAACAATAATTCGTTAATGTACGCTTTCAAGGTTAACACATGAGAGAATCCCAAATATTTCAATATTTTTTAAAGAAGATCAATATAAAGTCTTAAAAATATATATAAAAATTATATATTTATATGTCGGTTTGGTTCGGATTTTTTTACTCAATACCAAACCAAGTCAAACCATACTTAGTCGGTTTTTTTAATCGGTTTGGTTTGATTTTTCGGTTTGGGTGCGATTTTCCAGTTCGATTTGAACATCCCTAGGTAAGGCTGCGTATATCCTACTCTCTGGAGATTCCACTTGTAAAAATTTATTGGATTTGTTATTGTTATTATAATTGTTTTTGTTTTTTTAGTAAAAATCCTGACTATGCAATTACTACTATAAGAAAATTATGTTTTCTCTTTGTAAATGATACACACTGTTGTTGACTTAAGACCCTCATCACTATGTGAAATCATTTTCGTTGATTATTTAAAATATCTGATATTATTAGTTTCGAAATTATAGATAGGTGTTTAAGCATTTAAGAGTGCTTGTGAGTCAAAAGATGCTCTTAATTTTAAATTAGGTCGTTGCAGTCTTGGAAATGTAACTCACTTGTTATTTGGCAGCATTATGATGGTGGTGATGATGATTATCTATGTTGTTCGAACTTTTTAAAAGTGTAGCCGCATTTATATTGGACCCTTCAAAAATGCACTAAATTTAGAGGATCCGACACGCATCCAACAATATTTTTGAAGAGTCCGAGTAACATAAATGATTATAGACTTATAATAGTACAACCAATAAAAAAAGCAGGTCTAAGCAGGGGCAGGGGCGGAGGTATGTATAACATACGGGTTCGGACGAATTTAGCGAATCAAAACGAGCTATAAGTTATACAACAAATACATAACCCATAAAACTTCGAATTCTAACTCCGCCTCTAGGTGTAAGCCAACCTGAATTCAGCAAATAAGGAGCAATTGTTTGCATTTCTTTAACCATATATAAAGGAATATTAATTCTAACCATTAGATCAAATATAGAAGTATTTTCTGAAAGATACCAAACTCAAGCAAAGATGTTGTAGCAGAAAAGCTCATTGCTCACGTTGACAAGAAAATAACTTTTAACACTCTTCTGTAAGAGAAGATGGATTGCATCTATTCTCAAACAGAGAAGCCTACTACAATATGTTTATACAAGTACAATATATTATCCACTGTCTATAGACACCTAAAAGATGCAGACACAAAAGTGTCAACTTTTCATCTGCAACAAGAATCAATGAATTCTATACCTTAGTTGCATTTACATTACAGTATGTACTACACAATAGGCATATATAAAGGGAACCAAACTCGCCTCTTAGAATCTTGAATCCGTCTCTGACTGTCTATGCTAGCTCGGGCTTCTACCACCACCTTGTTCTATATCTACATTTCTCGAACTAGAAGGATTAAATACCCTTCTATCCCCGCTCAAAAGCCTCATCAAACGTCTCAATCTTTCAGGCATTACAGATTTCGACTCTTCTTCATTAATTCGCCCTGGAATATCGATCACCAACATTCCATGTGTCCCATTATTACTCGTAGATGCTGTTGATTCCAAACAAGGATTACACAAGGTGCTAACTTGAGTTTCATCTCCCCAATACAGCACATTAGTTGGAAAATTAGGCAACTCTGTTGAAGCCTCAGCCTCAGCCTCAGCTTCGGCCTCTAATTCCACTATCTCCAATGTTGATTCCCCAGTGTTGGAAACAGCATTACGACAAAGAGGGCAAGTGGAATGGCATTGAAACCACATGTCAATGCAATCAACATGAAACCCATGATTACATTTTGGTAAAAATCTTATCTTTTCACCCTCGGTGACATCGCAAAGACAAATAGTACATTCCAGTGTTCCATCTTTGAATTCTTTAGCATCAAATGCAAGTACAGGAATTGTTTTAAGAATTGACGGGTCAAGTCCCTGAACTTTGACTTTGTGGCGGCGCTCTGTGCCGCCATTGTAGTCGTCGCTAGCTTCTTGCCGGCGACGATTCCTGGACCACCTCACGTAAAGGTGAAGGAAGAATATGAAGATCACAACCAGGAATAGAAATATGATTACCCCCAACATAATCTTTCCTAAGAAAGCTAACGCACCTGACTCATCTAGTTTCTTGCTAGTACTGCTCGAAGCATCTTCCATTTAATCTGAAACAAGGACGACCTTTTTTTGGCAAAAAAAAAAAGGCGATTTAGCAAATTGTTAAACGAAAGAACAAATATCAAAGTGGGTTTTGAGAGAGAGAGCGAACAAAATTGTTGGGATCAACTTTTGGTTGGGTTATAGGATGAGATCGAGGTGGAATAAGAGGTAGTATTTATGAGTTGGGTGTAAGGAGTCCTGAATGGATGGCTATGGCTAAGACGACGAAGAAGAATTCAAACAAGAAATTAATTTCTGCCCCGCCTTGTTCATTTCTAAGAGGCTTCTGCTTTGACCCGACTCTTCCTACTGAAAACGTGGAAGCGAAGAAAGTTGAGATATTGCCTTGACTTTCATTTAGGCAGACCAAAGTGTCAAGTTTGACATTACAAAAATAAAATAAAGGAAAAAACAAAAGAGAAACGGCATCATATATTGATGACAATTGGTTTAGCTCGGGTTATTGAAAGGAATGGCCCATACGGAGATGGTTTAAGTCGAATATATCGAAACCTAATACTCCCTATTTAGAAAATAGCCCTCGGATCCGCATATAGTTATTGCTCTTCAAAACTTTTTCTACCGAATTGGTAGAGTATATGTTATGTTTACTCGACGTATCTATTAATATGCTATTCCTTATATGGATCGAAATCTGACTATATAAGAATGACTTTGAGGTTCGACGATGAGAAAGCAGTTAGGCCGCGATTGTGATTACGAAAGGCCGTGCATTCCATGGCTATGGCCGAGGATGATTCACCAAAAGACTTTCACAATGCAGTATGTGCTGCAGCGCCCAGAGGGGTCGACCTGAAGCACCAACGAACAAATCACAGTATACAGGTTAATGATCACTGGACAAAATGGAAACGGCTAATATATATACTAGGGAAAGGATTGGAGGAAAGGGGGCTCTCTCCCAGGGGGACTCTTTTCTCTCCCAGTGGAATAGAACATACAACAGATCCTGTAAGAAAAAGACCAAGGGTCCTACTATGACTCCTTGTTGTAATAAGAGTTATAGAATCAAGGAAGTGATAAACAATGATCCTTCCTCTCCCTTGAGTGCCATTTTCGTGTTGCATAGTAACAACGTGACAAATGTAGATCCTCGAAATACGTTCATTGTCACTCTAGATGTTAAATCTGATTTTATTTTGTTTCTCTTACTTAAGACCCTTCGATCTAGCATGAATTAGTCTTGGCTAGGATTTAACCTCTATTTTCTCAGTTTATTAATGTTTAACAAAAGGTCTTGCGCTTTTTGGTCAAACATATCTTCGTTTACTTTTACTTATCCACTTTGGACTTTTCATGCCCCTCAATAAATAATAATTATAGTGTGTATTTTACCATATAACTTCTAATAATGATAGCATTTTAAAAAGTCTTGAGAAATAATTTTGAAAATAAGTAATTAATGGTAAGAGTAAAACAAGAAAAAAAAATATTTTTCTTTTGATTTAGTACAGTGGACAAGTACAAGTACAAGTGAAATGTATTTTTAGTATAATAGATAAGTAAAAGTGAATGAAGGGAGTATATTTTTTGGTTTAGCTCGGAGGAGTCATTGACAGAATAATTTGGGTTGATAACCAAGTTAACTAGAGTTTGAAATCTATTGATAATCATCCGATAGTGACCAAAATTCATCATAGCACTTGGATTTGCTTTTCTTCTTTGGTTGTGGTTTGGGGGAGGTAATTTCAGTCGATTCACTCATTAAAAGGTCTACTTTTTTTTTCCTCCTATTTTATTGTTGACATGTTGAATTAGTTAGTTGGTATACGAAAGGTGCCATCCCAAACAATAA
Source organism: Nicotiana paniculata (assembly GCA_005239505.1). Classification (NCBI taxonomy): domain Eukaryota; kingdom Viridiplantae; phylum Streptophyta; class Magnoliopsida; order Solanales; family Solanaceae; genus Nicotiana; species Nicotiana paniculata. The sequence continues at coordinate 11,447 of MDKI01085921.1, forward strand.
GGCCAATAACTTTGTGACACATGATCGATGCATGCTTAGTCATTTTTCCTGCCACGCCCCGGTCCTAGTGTACCCATACACACCTAAGAGACCGTTTGAATTGACTTAAAAAAAGTGATTTTTCAATAAAAATAATTTTTAAGCTAAAAAGCAATAGGTTGGATTTGCCCAGCTTATTATTTTTGGCTTGGTTTAGACAGTTTTAACTTATTTAAAGCACTTTTTAACTTTTTAAGTGCTGAAAAAAGCTAAAAAGAGCTTAAAAGCTAATTTGACCAGCTTAAAAATCAATCCAAACACCCTCTAATATACGCTAGTTGCTCTATTGATCCTAGTTTCTATCTTTTTTTTCCTTTTCGTTTTCTTATTATTAATAATAATAATATTATTATTATTATAATTAAAGGTGTTTACGATGTAGAAGGGAGCCTTGGAACAACGTTAAAATTGTCTCTATATGATCTATAGGTTACGAGTTCGAGCTTTGGAATCAACCACTAATGCTTGCATTAGAGTAGGCTGCCTACACTACATCCCTTGGGGTGCAGTCCTTTCCCGAAACTTACGTGATTGCGGCATGCTTCGTGCAACGAGCTACATGTGTTTATCATCTGGTGAGAAATTATTCAAATAAAAAATTTAACTAATGATTAAAAAAAGCACTATAATATTTTATTTGAAGTTAAAAATTATTTAAAAAATTGACAATATTTGATTTGATTTGATTTTATAAAAAATTAAAGAAAGAAACTTACAAAATGGCTAAACTTTAAATAGTTATAAATATTTGGGTTATGGATATGATTTTAAATATAGAAAAAATAGCATCCTATGATAACATATAATAAAAATTAACAAATTTTTTGCCTTAGATTGTGATTGGCAAAGGCAGCCAAAAAAAAAGGCATTATATAGCCAAATTTATAAAAAATCATACTTCCATATTTATTATGTCTCCTCATAACCCCCTCTGCCTCTCTTTATCTTCTTCATCTCCCTCTCGTCTCCCCATATTTCTTCTTTCTCTCTCATGGTTTAGAGAATATTATTGCAAATCGTATGTAAAAAATAAGTGAGATGAATAATAAATTGGTCGTATTCCACTTTTGCTTCTTCTTCACCATTTTACTTGTCAAAGTTTAACCTTAGCAACACTGGTTCTCCACTAGTGTTTGGATCATCATCGGCGATACAGTTTCCGAAGCCTTGGTATAGCCCCTTCGTCGGATTTCTGAGTGAGTTTCACTAGGTGTTTCCGATTGATGTTCATCGTTATCCAGAGATTGTGGAGTGGTAGCAATCTTTTCCTCTTGTTTTATATTTTTTTAAATTAAAAGATGATTTTAGTTCTCATCTTGTATATCAATGAAGCAGATGTCTCAACCGAACAAGGAGAGGTTGTTTCTAGCATATATAATTTTTGTATATCCATAGAAAATTATGTGTTATACACTTACATATACAAAGAAGAAACAAAACTTTTTTATATACATTTTGATATACAAAAAAAGAAAAATAATTTTTTGATATACGAAAAATAAAGTTGTAATATATATGTATATCACCATGTATAATGGTGTATATCCGGATGTATAACAATATATATTCATATGCATCCCTATGTACATGGTGTATATCCATGTGTATCCTTTATTACACTTGTAAGTTGTAATAAACAACACCTATGTAATGTATATCCCTATGTATAACAATATATATTCGTGTATACCAAAGTCTACTTCCTCTGGGCATAATTTTTATCCATTGTCAACAACGATTTACGGAAATTTTAAAGAAAAAAAGGAACACTGAACGTAGAATGCAGTGACCAAATCTATGTAGAGAAAATAATGAATATTTCAACAGTGATCCCAAGATCGAGAAAGCTTTTTTAAAACCCCCAAAGTAGAATGCAACAATAAAAGTTTTGAAGAGCAGAAAATGAGAAAATTTACAACAATAATTTCCAAATTCAATTAAAAATTGAAAATTATTCTCCGAATACAAATGCAGGCATACAACCAAATATGTGAAGAAGAAGAGGAGGAGGAGGAGATTTCAACCTAAAAAAGTGATAAATGTTTGGAAAGAGAGATGAAAAGAAAATCATATCAAAAAGGATAGTAGAGAGAATACCGAATTTATGAAGCTACTTTTATGGTGGCAACATATTACCAAATTTTAGATTAAAAAGTTAATATGGGCTACCGGATGCCATTAATTGAAGATTTGGCCATTCTATGCCATTTCATGGGCTCACTTGTCATGAGGTGTCAATCCCTCTTAAATATATTGGCCTTAAAAGTGGCTATTTGTGCACTAAACCCGGCCCGGTCGTGGGTTTAACAAAAGGACTGGTCCGAGTAGAGAATCAGCGAAACTTCCATTTCTGTGCATCTCGAAAATCAATGGCACCAACAGCAGCGGATGTGGAGGATGAGATAAAGGACGAGAAGAACCCTCCGCCTCTTGATGAAGATGATATTGCTCTTCTCAAGACTTATGTAACTCTTCTTTGTCTTTCCTGTAATTCATGTCTAATGGCCAGCAATTTGGGAAATATCACGAATTTTTCTTAAGATTAAGATGAAATTTTACTAAATATTGGAAATGATTTATGCAGGGTTTGGGACCTTATTCAACAAGCATAAAGAAAGTTGAAAAGGAACTCAAGGAAATGTCAAAAAAGATTAATGATTTGTGTGGTACGATTTTCTATGTTTTTGATTCGTGTGCTTAATGTTTGAATTTGTGTTACCTCTATTGCAATGTGATATATATAATTATTATTCTTATTATTTATTTATACCTTAAGTTCCTATCTATTTAAGGATGGGTTATGGCAAAGTAACAATGCAGCAATGTTTACTGCAAAAGATTGAGGTTTTAAGAGGGATGAAAATGGAGCGCGGCGGGCTGGCCAAGCCTTGACCTGCTAACATTTTGACCCGCCCCGCTAAGCCCCACCCTGTTTATATATATTTTTTTAAATTATTATTATTTGTCTTTATTTTTTCTTGTGCAGTATTCTAAAATAATTTTTTAACTTTTTCAATCTTTTCTTTGAACCTTATATATTAAAACTTAAAAGAACCAATTGGAACTTGACTAAGTTGTTTTATCCTTGTTCAATAATTGATTCAAAATTTATTTCATACACTATTCACTGAAATAATTATTTTTATTATAGATTATGCTTCCAGCGGTTAGCTCCTTTAATAGAGTAATCAATTAAGGTTAAAATAAGAAACCAATGGCAACAAAATGAATAAATACAATCTGTTACAACTTTCAAGACAAATAAGTTTGAATTTTAGTAAAAAATATGCCATTCAATCCATCATTTTACTAGTAACAATATGAAGAATTTAACAAGCAATCCAACTGGACCATACCGTTACAGTTACTATATTCAAAGCCAACAAAAATTAATGATAACAGAGAGATATATGTGATTCTGAATCATTCAATCAAAATGTCAAATAGATTGAGCAACTTTCAGATATTACAAAATAAAGTTTGCCCTGCCCTGCCCTGCCCCGCCCCGCCCCGCCCCATTTAAATCTTCCCCTGCCCTGCCCCATTAAGTGTTTGCCCAACCCTGCCTTGCCCCAATTGCCATCCCTAGGTTTTAATTGTCTATTTATTTGTTTATACTCCTCTGTCCCAATGTGTTTGACTGGCCATAGAGTTTAACAAAGAAATTTTTGAAACTTATGTATTAGTCATCTCATTAAGGGTAAACTAAATTTTGTACAGTTAAATTTGTCACGACCCATTTTCTGAACAAACCGTGATCGACACCCGATCGCTAAATTTGACAGAGTGAACCATCTTCAAAACTATTATAACTTCAAACTTTATATGCAACAAGGCAATACTTTAATCAAATACTTTTAATTGAATATCTAAAACAAACTCACTCCAAAACTTTATTCGTACTAACTACTGAAATACTGCAAAGTTATTATCAAAAACACGTGAATCTTAACCCACCTACTGTGTCTATGACGTCTCCACTCATAAACTGACGCACTGCTCAGGACATGAGATTTTTGGCCAGTTCTCCAAGTAACCAAAGAAATAGCTAAATAATGACGACTCAAAGGAGTACTACACGAATAAAAGCGGAGCTCACCAATAGCATTGGAAGTGAGGAAAATCCTAACTCGTAGCCTACTCGCCTGCAAAACTGGTTACTACGTTGTATCGCAGACCAACGCAGGTTCCCAAAAGAGAACGTCAGTACCATCCATTGTACTCGGTGAGTCTCAACGACAGGGAACAAAACTTTAATAAAATATACATTACAAGCAAAGATTCTAATGCATGGAAAACATAAAGCTTCTAAGACCAATTCTAAAGTAATTGCATAACAATAATTTATGAATATTCTAAAAGAAATTCTTTGTTTTTTCTTTCTTATCTAAAAAGATACTTCACTTTATGCTTTCGGAGTTCCAACTATCATGACTTATTTCTGTCTTAGTCACCGTGTTATCGGCACGAGTTCGATCCCAACCTGATCGAATAGACCCAATCCACGAGGTGCCACTCGCTTCATGGTTCTCAGCGCTCATGTGTCATATCTTAGCCTCCCTAATCTCAGCAACGAGACGCTCGGCTCGTGTGCTCCCTACTTTGGCACAAGTAGTTTCAGGAAGTCAACGCCTTGATCAGGACCCTCAGCCTGGACGATGACCCCTTCTCAGAATAGAGGATACTCCCAAAAATAATTTAATGATAAATTGTTTTGTGTGACCTCGCTAGGATCTAAATCAACTTCTCAACTTTCTTGATCATTCAAGTCTAAATCTTTTCTAGAACAACCTATAAATACTCATACTGGTATTCTTAAATGTAAAGCATGACATAAGCATGAAATAAACATTCAAAAGTATTTCTAAAGATTCTTGTTTCTTCATGAATTTTCAACATGAAAATGGCATATAAGAATAACACAAAAATCTGAAAATTTAT
>MDKI01121071.1:0-33724 GCA_005239505.1 Nicotiana paniculata
ATACCCCAGATTATATTTGCAACGCCCGCTTAGTCTTTTATTAGACATAGTTGAACGTGATCACATATCACCCTCAAACTGAACTGTGCTGAAGTCCAAAACATGGGACAGATCGCCAACATACTTTCGGAGCATGGAAACATGAAATACCGGATGCACACTCGACAAGATGGATGACAAGGCAAGTTTGTAAGCCACCTCCCCTATCCTATGAAGCACCTCAAAAGGCCCAATAAACCGGGGGCTCAACTTTCCCCTCTTTCCAAACCTCATAACACCCTTCATGGGTGATACCATTAGCAAGACCTTCTCCCCAACCATAAATGACACCTCACGGACCTTCCTTCCCCCATAGCTCTTCTGCCTAGACTGTGCCGTGCGAAACCGCTCCTAAATTAATTTCACCTTATCTAATACATCCTGGACTAAGTCTGTACCCAAGATCCTAGTCTCGCCCGACTCAAACCATCCTACCGGAGATCTACACCTCCTCACATATAAAGCCTCGTACGGAGTCATATGAATACTCGACTGATAACTGTTGTTATATGAAAACTCCACGAGCAACATAAACTGGTCCCATGAACCCCCAAAGTCAATGACACACGCGCGCAACATTTCCTCCAATATCTGAATAGTGCGCTCAGACTGCCCATCCATATAAGGGTGAAAAGTTGTACTCAACTCAGCCCGATTACCCAACCCTCGCTGCACGGCCCTCCAAAACTGCAATGTAAAATAAGTATCTCTATCTGAAATGATGGAAACTGGGACACCATGCAGGCGAACAACCTCTCGGATATAAATATCAGCCAACCGCTCTGAAGTATAAGTAATACTAACAGGAATGAAGTGCGCAGACTTGGTCAGCCGATCCACAATAACCCAAATAACATCGAACTTCCTTGAAGTCCGTGGGATCCCTACTACAAAGTCCATGGTGATCCGCTCTCACTTCGACTCCGGAATATCTAACCTCTGAAGCAAGCCACCCGGTCTCTGATGCTCATACTTACCCTATTGACAGTTGAGACACCGAGCTACAAACCCAACTATATCCTTCTTCATCCGCCTCCACCAATAGTGTTGTCTCAAATCCTAGTGATCTTCGCGGCATCCGGATGGATGGAATACCGCGAGTTGTGGGCCTTCTCTAAAATCAAATCCCGAAGCCCATCTATATTAGGCATATATATCCGGCTCTGCAACCTCAACACATCGTCATCACCAATAGTCACATCCCTAGTATCACCTCTCCGGACCATGTCCTGAAGTACGAGGGAGTGAGTGTCATCATACTGACACTCCGTGATACTGTCATAAAGAGAAGACCTACAGAACATGCAAGCCAATACCTGAATAGGCTCCGAAATATCCAATCTCACAAGCTGGACCCCTAAGGCCTGAATATCCAATCCAAAGGTCTCTTTGCTGTAGGACGCTATGCTTAACTCCCCAAACTCTCCGCCCTGCGACTCAAAGCATCAGCCACCACATTGGCCTTTCTCGGATGGTATAAAATAGTGATATCATAGTCCTTAAGAAGCTCCAACCATCTCCGCTGACTCAAATTAAGGTCCTTCCGTTTAAACAAATGTTGCAGACTCCGTTGATTAGTATAGATCTCACAATGAACCCCATATAAATAATGATGCCAGATCTTCAAGGCATGAACAATGGCAGCTAACTCAAGGTCATGAAAGAGATAATTCTTCTCATGGGTCTTCAACTGGAGTGAGGCATAGGCAATCATCCTTCCCTCCTGCATCAATACACATGCAATTCCTATCCTCGAGGCATCACAATACACGGTATAAGAACCTGAAACTGATGGAAGAACTAACACTGGAGTTGTGGTCAAGGCAGTCTTGAGCTTCTGAAAGATCTCCTCACACTCGTCTGACCACCTGAATGGAGCACCCTTTTGGGTCAATTTGGTCAAGGACGATGCAATAGATGAAAATCCCTCTACAAAGCTACGGTAATAACCCGCCAAACCAATAAAGCTCCTAATCTCTGTGGCTGAGGACGGTCTAGGACAAATCTGCACCGCCTCTATCTTCTTTGGATCCACCTGAATACCCTCACTATACACCACGTGCCCCAAGAATGCTATTGAACCGAGCCAAAACTCACACTTGGAGAACTTTGCATAATGCATCTCTTCCCTCAATCTCTGTAATACAATCCTCAAATGCTGAGCATGCTCCTCCTGGCTACGAGAGTACACCAGGATGTCATCAGTGAATACAATAATGAACGAGTACAAATAGGGCTGGAATACACTGTTCATCAAATGCATGAACGATGTTAGGGCATTGGTCAACCCAAAAGACATCACCAAGAACTCATAATGGCCATAACAGGTCCTGAAAGTTGTCATAAGAAGATATGAATCCCGAATCTTTAGCTAATCCCTGAAGCTGGTCAAATAAATCATCAATACGAGGCAAAGGATACTTGTTTTTGATTGTGACCTTGTTCAACTACCTGTAGTCAATGCACATTCTCATGGAACCATCCTTCTTCTTTACAAATAGAACCGGTGCACCCCAAGGTGGCACACTAGGCCGAATAAACCCCTTATCAAGGAGTTCCTGAAGCTTTTCTTTCAATTCCTTCAACTCCGCCGGTGCCATACGATATGGTGGAATAGAAATGGGCTGAGTCCCAGCACCAAATGAATAACAAAGTCAATATTCCTGTCAGTCGGCATGCCCCAAAGGTCTGCAAGAAACACATCGGGAAAATCACATACCACCGGAACAGAATCAATGGCAGGAGTCTCTGCACTAACATCTCTCACAAAAGCCAAGTAAGAGAGACAATCCTTCTCAACCATACGCTGAGCTTTCAAATATGAAATAACCCTAGTCGGTACATAGTCTATAGAGCCGCTCCACTCTACCCTCAAAAGTCCTGGCATCGCCAACGTCACGATCTTAACGTGACAATCTAGAACAATATGACATGGAGATAACCAATCCATACCTAATATAACATTGAAATCAACCATATTGAGTAGCAAAAGGTCCTCTCAAGTCTCTAGACCCCCAATAGACACCACACATGACCGATATACGCGGTCCAACACAATAGTATCACCCACCGGAATAGATACATGAATGGATGAAACTAAAGACTCACGGGGCATATCCAGAAAATGAGCGAAATACGAGGAAACATATTAATATGTAGAACCAGGGTCAATGATACAGAGGAATCTCTATGACAGACCAAGACAATACATGTAATCACAACATCTGAAGCAATAGCATATGGTCTGGCTGGAAGGGCATAGAAATGGGCCTAGCCTCCCCCTGATCTGCTCCCCCTCTCGGGCGACCCCTAGCTGACTGGGATCCACCCCTTGCTGGCTGAGGTCCACCCCTAGCTAGCTAGGGCGAGTGGTGGAGAAACTGGTACTGGCGCCATCGGCCGAGTAATCCGCTATGGATCCCCACCTAATAGCCTAAGGAAATCTCTCATAATGTGACCAAAATTCCCGCACTCAAAATAACCCCTCCTCTGATGAAACTGCTGCTCCTGATGACCAAAAATACTACCCGGGGTACCTGAGCGAATGTGCATGATGAGAACTCTGTGCTGGCAGTGCACTGAATGATGACAGGCCCTGCTGATGATTGTGAGAACCATGGCGAGATGATGCACCACGGTGAAATGGTCGAGTTGTCTAAGCCTGTATGAAATGGCGACCCCTACCGGTGCTAGAATTGACCCCCAGAAGGAGCACCGCTAAATCCACCCTTACCACAAGGCCTCTTGGACTCCCTCTCAACCCTCTCCTGACCGCGAACCATCTCAATTTGTCGAGAAATGTCAACAACCTCATCAAAGGTAGCACCAGATACCCCTTCTCGGGTCATAAGCAACCGTAGCTGAAAAGTGAGACCATCTATAAACCTCATGATCCTCTCTCTATCTGTGGGAACCAACAAGATAGCATGATGGTCCAACTCCGAGAATCATATCTCATACTGTCTACGTAGCTCCTCTCTGCGGGACTGAGGTACGAAGTTCTCCAAAAATACCACAGAGAACTGCTGCCAAGTAAGGGGTGCTTCGCCAATAGGCCTACTCCTCTCGTAAGTCTCCCACCATTGGAGTGCAGCCCCCCAAAACTGAAAGGTAGTGAATGATACCCCACAAGTCTCCAGAATACCAGCTGTGCGGAGTATCCTCTGGCACCTGTCCAAGAAATCCTAGGCATCCTCTCTCTGTGTGACACTGAAAGGTGGAGGCTGGAGTCTCCCAAACCTATCCAACCTACGCTGATCATCGTCCAGCATAACAGGAACTACATGCTCCTTAGCAGCTGCAATCGGCTGGGCTTGTAGTGCCCCCGGTGTCTGGAGTCCCTGAACAACTTGCTCCGGTGTGCGAGCGAGGGGAGTCTGGGTGCCTCTCCGGCCTGAGAAGTGGCTGCGGTCGTAGTAACTGAGACCGCCTTAGCAAGGCCAGTACATACTGATAAATCTAGGCTAGGGCCTCCTGAAGGCCAGGAATCACAATAGGCACAGGTGATGCCTGAGCCGCTTCTGCTGGAACATCTACCACGGGAACCTGGTCCTGATCTGGGACAACTAGAGGATCTGCAGGTGTTGCCCCAGATGCTACGCGGGTGGTGACTCTACCCCTATCATGGCCTCTACCGCGGCCTCTTCCTCTCGCGACCCTGGCTGGTTCTAAGTGATTTAAAACTATTACAACAACTGTCTAAATGCCAATACAAACAAAAAGAACGTAGAAGGAGTAACAAGGTCCTGCGGACGCTGGCAGCTACCTTGCAGTCTCCAAAACTCAACGGCCTGGACTGCACAATCGTCGTGCTCAATCACACCTGGATCTGCACATGTAATGCAGGGTGTAGTATGAGTACAACCGACTCAGCAAGTAACAACAATAAATAAGGAAGTGAGTAGTAGTGACGAGCTAAGCAGAGCAATTCGATCGATAATTTTCACAGTAAAGGATAAGCATGAGTAAAAAGATCAGTTTCCTAAATTACCAACTACAACAAGACAAATAGCATCTAAATGCGACAACAACGAAATAGATGAAACCTCACAGGCACTATCACATAATCCATCAGCCCTCAATGCACACGTTCAATAGGTACCTACGCTCACTGGGGGTGTTCAGACTCCGGAGGGGCTCCTACAGCACAAGCGGTAATCTGTACGGACTACTCACGTGATGCATGGACAACTCACGTGCTACAATATCATATCTGGATCCGCACGGACAACTCACATGTTATGGTATTAATCTGGATTCGCACGGACAACTCACGTGCTATAGTACAATAGCTCACAAGCGACCCTCAGCCTCACTCAGTCATGTACCTCTCTAGCCTCACAGGTCTTAATAAAGAAAGGAAAGCAACCAAAACAAAGTGTTACAGTATATCAGTAAGAAGATAACAGAGACTGAGTTAACATATACAAGAATCATGTTGACTAAATATAACTACTGTGAGCAGGGATAAAGCCTAAGTATGATCTCTAACATGAAGGCAGTCAAGTTCTAGCATACAGGAAAGCACATAAACACAAATAAGGGCTATTAGACTTCACAGCCTCATGGCACGGACCAAGTCTCAATCCCTCAAGGCCCATGATGCCAAATCTCCGGGTTCCATACCCTCAAAACCAGATTTAAAATTGTTAGTTACCTTCACAGCAAAGAAATCCTACTCAGGGATGCTCTCGCCCCTCGGATCGATCTCCAAAAGCTCCGAATCTATTCACACCAGTACAATACCATCAATAAACGCTAATGGAATGAATTCCACAAGAAAAACTATCAAATTAGACCAATATCCCGAAATCGGCTCAAACCCGGCCCCCGGGCCCACGTCTCGAAACTCGACACAAAATACAAAACTAGAAAGCTTATTCACTCACGAGTCTAACCATACCAAATTTATCAAAATCCAACACCGTTTGGACCCTCAAATCCCCACATCAAACTCTCCAAAATCCCAAGCCCTAACCCCTCGATATCACCCCCTAATTCCCACTAATTACATGATTAAAAAATGGGGAATCACCATAAATGCCAGTATTAGGGCTCAAGCAACTTGCCTCACTGATATCCCTTGAATCCCTCTTCAAAAGAACTCCCAAAAGCTTCAAAACCGACAAAAAATGGTGAAGAATGAACCAAAATTCTTGACTTGTGAAATATATACTTTCTGCCCAGGCTTTCCGCACTTGCGGCCAATTTCTCGCGCTTGCGGTACCGCACCTGCGGCCCAAACCATCGCACCTGCAAAATTACTAAACCCCTCAGACTGCGCACTTGCGCCTAGGTCTCGCACATGCGGGCTCGCGGGTGCGGCCAACACCTTCGTACCTACACTCCACCCGTCCGCGCCTGCGACCTTGCACTTGCGGCTCCTCGTCCGCAGGTGCGGAAAAACACCAGAAGTTCAAAAACCAGCAAACAACAATTCTCAACTCCAAAAATTGAATTTGTTAACCACCCCAAACACACTCGAGACCCTCGGGACCTCAACCAATAATACCAACAAGTCACATATCGACATACGAACTTAGTCGAACCTTCGAAACTCTCAAAACAACATCAAAACACCAAATTACCCTCGGATTCAAGCCTAAGTACTTCTAAATTTCCGAATTCCACAAACGACACCGAAACGTACCAAACCTCGTCTGAATGACCTCAAATTTTGCACACATGTCACAAATGACACTACAAATCTACTTCAACTTCCGAAATTCTATTCCGACCCTGATATCTAATTTTTCCACTGCCGACCAAAAATCGCCAAATTTCCCATTTCGCCAATTCAAGCATAATTCTACCACGGACCTCCAAATTACATTCCGGACACGCTCCTAAGTCCAAAATAACCTAACGGAGCTAATCGAACCATAAAAATCCAAATCCTAGATCGTTCACACATAAGTCAACATCTGGTTGACTTTACCAACTTAAGCTTCTAAATAGGAGACTAAGTGTCTCATTCCACTCCGAAACCACTCCGGACCTGAACCAACCAACCTGATACCATACAATATAGCTGGATAACACATAAAGAAGAAGAAATGGAAAAAATGGGGCTATAACTCTCGAAACGACCAGCCGGGTCGTTACATCTACCATTCGGATGACCTTGTGCCCATTGGGTATAGTGATTCGGATTTCCAATCAGACAGAGATTCTAGAAAGTCTCTCTCATGAAATTTGTCTACTCTAGGAGGTGCAGCCATAAGTTGGAGGAGTATCAAGCAAACTTGTGTTGCTGATTCCACCATGGAAGCCAAATATGTGGCAGCCTCTAAGGCAGCCAAAGAGGCGGCTTGGCTCGGGAACTTCCTAAGAGAGTTGGGTGTAGTTTCCTCGATTCAAGAACCAATAATACTTTATTGTGATAATATTGGTGCGGTTGCAAATTCGAAGGAGCCACGAAGCCATAAAAGAGCAAAGCACATTGAGCGTAAATATCATTTAATTCGTGAGATAGTACAGAGAGGGGACGTAGTTGTCACCAAGATTGCTTCAGAGAACAACTTGGCGGACTCGTTTACTAAGAGCTTACCACAGAAGACTTTTGATAGGCATTTAGACGGAATGGGTATCAGTATTGTAGACGCATGGTTAGGAGTCTAAGTGGGGGATTGTTAGGATATACTATAAGCCATGCATATTGTTATATTATTTTTTATGGAATAATTATTTATTTACTTATTCAATTCAATAAAGTTTTATTTTAAATAGATCATGTATTAGTTTGTGTATTTGTTGCTTATATAGTAGATGATTTAGTGTATAGAGTTTTGCTTACACACGAAAGATTAAATCATCGGTACTTATACGTCATAAAGTTTTTGTTCACAATCTAATGATGGAATTGGACAAACCATCGGAATGGTTGTAGCACAAGATTAAAAGTAATTTATCTTGATTATGGGAATGGTCGAATTCCAACTTCTTGTGCTAGTACATTTTGTATGTATTGAACGAATTAAGTAGAGATAAGTATTTTATACTGACTTAATAAAATAATTTCTCTAGTCCATTCAATGTACTTATACTCTTAATCTTGATATAATTATTATTAGTTGTGTATGTCATTTATTCTTTTGATTTGTTAAAAGGCGAGATTCTTTCTTGAGTCAATAAGCTTGGTAAATTAGACAATAATGATATACATTGGGGAAATAATAATTAATTGATGCAATCCATGTCTTGGTTTTTGAGATTGATGATACTCCTTTATGAAAGCTTATAAGTTTTCATGTGTAAACCCAGCTAATGAATTTTGTATCCGACACATGAAATAAGTTAAGCGAAAGTTCAAAGGAAGTAATCAATAAACCAAATTGTCAGTAATTTAATTTGATTGGTTAGTATGTGAATCATAACACGAGGAGTTAAATAAGGTTTTATGGAAGAATTTCAAAATTGAACTAAGGAGTGCAATTGCGATTTTTTAATGGAATAATTCGTAATTTATTATGGTAGAAATTAATTTCAAAATTTTGAAATTCATTCCATAATAGGAAGCATTGTTAATTAAATTATGTGGTCCCTGCTGTGCATAAATAATAGGAAATAAAGGAAACATTTCTTTAGTGGAAGAAGAAAACCTAACACGTTTTGGAAAAGAGTTTTAACCTAAAACGTAACTATATATACATGGGATATAGCTTGCCGTTTTTTGCACTGGAAAAACACACGTTTTTTCTTCCTTGAATTTCGCCCACCCGAAATTCTTTTTTTCCGGATATTATTTGGGTAACACGGTAGAAGACTATGGAAGTTGGAGGAGGTCTTGCAACTCTAGAACTGGAGGCGAATATTGATTTATTTTGTTCACGCTTCAAGAGGTAACTCGAATAATCTCCGTATGTGCTAATTGTTTAATTCACGCGTAAATATGATACTGTAATCGATTCCGCTGCGATATATAATCCAACAGTTTGCATATCATATGTTACTCCTCAAGTCCAGAAACATATATGGGATTGCTGACTCTCCGCAATGATGGAATAATATTTACTCAGATGAGAATAGTGTTGTGGGAAGTGGATTTTGAGGATAGCAACAAGTAACTGAAACAAAAAGTGGGCAACTTCTGTACTATATGAAAGTTATCTTCTATCTCAGCTTTTTCAAGTTTTTATATATCTTTCAAGAAATACCATCACATTCAGCTCATCGACGCAGAGTTTTAACTGTGATGCAGGGTGGCGGAATTCACGCGCAGCAAGAATCAGCCCATCGACACATTTGGAGTTGAGGCTGCTGTATCTTTGATCAAGATGTTTCAATAGGTGCTGCTGTACAATATTTGGCCTCATATATGTGCAACAGTAAGTGTTATTAAAAATCCTCTTGGCCTCAGACAAATTGGTGCAAGAAAAATGTATAAATAGATAGCACCCTGTCAGATACTCACCAACTTTGGCTGCAAAAGCAAACTCACGATGTGAAAAGTTGCAAACTGCTTGTAAACTGCCCAGAAATCTTTCTCCAATGTAGGCTATTTGGGCATTCAACTTGGGTTGAAGCCATGTTTTCTTGTTGGAAGTCACATTATGCAGTCATGTAATACGATTATCTAAAGTCTTACGCCGTTCTTTTTCCTATTTTCCTGTTCTTTTCTTTTTCGTATTCAAAAGATAATTGTGACGACTCGATCGACCGTTTTGAGCATTTGCATTTGGATCTTTCTAGAAGGTTCCAGCGCTAATTGACTAAAGTTGGAAATTTGAAGGTTTGGAAAGTTCATAAGTTTGACCAAGAGTTGACTTTGATGATGTCGGATTTGGATTATGGTTCCGGGAATCGAAATAGTTAGTTATATCATTTGGGTCTTGTGTGCAAAATTTGAGTTCATTCCGGGTTGATTTGATATGTTTCAGCGCGAGTTTTGAAAGTTGAAGATTCGACGTTCATTAAGTTCGATTTGAGATGTGATTCATCGTTTTGATGTTGTTATGTGTGATTTGAGGTTTTGAGTAAGTTCGTATTGTATTTTAGGACTTGTTGATACATTCGGACGGGGTCCCAAGTGGCTCGAGTATGTTTCGGGGTGAGTTTTGAGTGAATCCGGGTATTTCAGCACTCTAATGTTGTTCTGGTGCTTTTGGAAGTGCAGACCGCACATTTTAGAGTGCTGAGGCAGAAGAAGAGTGATGATGCATAAGAAAAAGTGCTGAGGCAGAGGAAAAATATGGATCACGGAGGAAAAGTGGGGACCACACAATTTTTCTTGCGGCCGCACTTCAGGGTGTTCTACAGGTTCGCTGGTCCGATTTCGGAAGCTTATATCTTTTGATCCAAAAGAAATTTGGAGATGATTCAAAAACAAACATTGTAGCCCTTCGTGTCTAGTTTCCAGAAAGGTAAAGAAATCATAATTTGAAAATTTGTACAGAAAGTTATGGTCATTTTACTAAATCCTAGTATGGCAGAATTTGCTGTAGTGCGGCCGCACAATTTGGATTGCGACCGCAGGACCTGAGATGTGCGACCACACTTGAAAATGTGCGGTCAGCACTTTGGAAGGCAGATTTGCTACTATATAAATGAGGTTTAGGGTATTATTTCACATTTTGGACTTTGAGAGTTCGATTTGTGGCAATTTTTCGTGGATTTTTCAAGAAAATCATCGGGGTAAGTGATTCAAACTCGGATTTGGTTAATATACATGAATATATCATTGTTTTCATCATTTAAATAGTATTTTGAGATGAAAATTGGGGGGTTTTACCTAAAGTTTCATAATGTGAATTTTTGAGTTTTGAACATCGATTCGGAGTCGGATTTGAGTAAAACTAGTATGGTTGGACTCGTAATTGAATTTTTTGTCGGATTTTGTTAGTTTTGTTGGGTTCCGAGGTGTGGGCCCGGGTTGGACTTTTTGGATGATTTTTGGGTTTTGATTAAGGATTCGATCTTTATCCTTTGGAATTGTTTCCTTGGGCTTTATTTGATGTATTTGAGTTGCTTTTGGCTAGTGTTGGGTCGTTCGGAGGTCGGTACGTGCAGAATGGCATTTTCGGAGTATCGCTCGGCTTGCTCGGTATTGAAATTGGCTTGTCGAGGTAGGTAACAATTTTAAAATTAGTATTGAGGGTATGAAACCCCGAACTACATGTTATGTGATTAGTATTAAGGTGACACACATGCTAGGTGACGGGCGTGTTGGTGTGCACCATGTGAATTGGGACTCTGTTGTTTCCATGGCACTGTATAGTGGTACTATTTTGCTGATATCTGTGTTTTCACCATGTGATAAAGTAATTGAGTTGTCAATCATTCTAGATATCATGTTTAGTCTTTATACCCATATTGTTGGGACCCATAGTGGTCGTTTCTTGCTGTCATTTCATTGGTATTTCGTACTCAGCCATTTTCAAGCATTAAATATCATATCTCAATCTCAGTTGTTATTTATTGATACATCATATCATTGTTGTCAGACTAGTTTCATGACATTGTGAGCCCGTGAGTGAGACTGGAGAGATTGATGACTGAGTGAGGCTGAAAGCCTGATTATGAGTGACATTTATGGGATCGGACTGCACGTCGCAGCAATTATGTTGATTTTATGATAGCGCTTGGGTTGTAGGAGCCCCTCTGGAGTCTGTACACACCCCCGATAAGTGAGGTTGATTATATTGTGGGATGTATCTTCCCTAGACATGGATTTTGTCCGAAACATTTATATACCTAGGGATGGATCTTCCCCACGGGCTGGATTTGCTCCTACTCAGTACTGAGTGACTGTTGGTCAGTTGATGAATATATTCCGGGATGGATCTTCCCTGGGCCGGATTGGTCATATACTGAGTGATTGAGCATTATGAGTGGCAAGTATGAGACATTGAGATTGATACTCTGAGAGTGTGAGTACATGAGTTCATCTCTGAGATACATGGAATTGACATGCACACATGACATACATGCATAGAGATGCATTTTTCTCATGTTGTACGGTATCACGTCATTCATGACTTTTCACACATATTGATATGTGGTCATAGAGAGGTATGTCACACTTGCTATTTGGAAAGAAAAGGAAACATCATATTTCTTGCAGAAAGGATATTTTGAAAAAATTACAGTTTTCAAAGTATTTCATATTTTTCGGCGATATCGGTAAAAGATTTGAGCTTTCACTCAGATATTTGAAAACGGAATTATTTTTGGGAATTATGAATAAGCTGAGCATTTTAAGTTCTGAGTTATTCTTTTATTACTTGCCTTGCATTGTTATAAACTACTGTTGGTTATTGGTGTTGGACCTGACCTATGTTCCAGTTCGTCACTACTTTCAACATAAGGTTAGGCTTGTTACTTGTTGAGTACATGAGGTCGGTTGCACTCATACTATACTTCTGCACTTTGCGTGCAGATGTTGGCTGCTGACGTTGTTGTGATCGACGGGAGCTGGAATTGAAGATTTACATGCGTTCTGGTTGTAGCTGCCTCTTGTTTATGGTAACCTTAGATATATAAAACTCTGTTTATGTACTTTTCAAACATATGATGTATTTACTTCATTTAAGTTTTGTAATCTCTTAGAAGCTCATGATTTATACTACCAGTTTTTAGGGAATGTATATGATTCAACTAACTTCTCTATCTAATTGTTTTATTAATTTTAGTGAAATTGGATAGTTGTTAGTTGGCTTACCTAGCTGGTTGGTTTAGGTGCCACCACGACTAATTGTATTTTGGATCGTGACTTTAAGTGAGCAAATGTAAAATACCACCACAACACTACGTCTTTGATATGTGCTAATGAATTCAAGTGATTGTATAACCTGCAAGTTACATGCTTGAATATAGGCGAGTATAGTGATGAAAAAGTTATGAATGCAATACAATGCCAGTCTCCTCATCAATTACGCCAAACCTTGATGAATATTGTCAATGAACTCAAAGAATCATATAACTAACAATTACAATTCAACTTCAAGCAAGTCAAGATGGACTATAAGAATCCTCACAATTCAATGTAATACCAGAGAATCATATAACCAACCACCATACTTAGGATTGATTGGCATTTGCTGTACTCTACTGAGATAAACTGGATCTGATGCCACATGGTCTATATTTCCCATTTGCAAGTATACTTAGTCATGTTTCAAAAGAGTCGATGAAATGTAAAACATGCCTAATATTTAAAATGTAATGAATTCCACTTTGCCTTCAAATTTATTGTTTAAAGCAATGTTATCAATACACATTAAAGAATAGTCAACAGTAAAAATAGCATCTTGACAACACAGATAAGTAGCAGATGCTATGAAAGTTCAGCAAATGGAATTCTATTTGCATCATTTACAATCCATGATACAAATTAATGACTTAGTGCACATGACACAATAGATTGACTAACAAAATGAATAGAACTTTTTTCACTTGTGGAGTTAAGAAAATTGGTTGCATCACATCCACGAAGTATAGCAACAAAAGGGAGGAATAAACATTTTGTTTAGAAAATGGAGGATTATAGCAAGTACTCACGTAATACGGGATGCTTTGTGCACCGGGCTACTCTTTATTTTATCTATCTTTAGACATCACAGCATGTTAAACACCACTCTATTCTATACAACATTTGCAACTTTCAATAATTCAAATTCATTAAACTACTTGTGATATTAAACTTTGATTTGATATTTTCTCTATTGGACAAATTTCTCGACTATTAGTTTAAACTTTGCAAGCACTATCACCAATATAATGCACAAGTTAATTATAATTTTAATTAGTCGCAGTTTCCGCCTTATTTTGTAAAGTTCAGGCTGTAATATGGGCCCTTATGGAATGGTTAAGCAATCACGAAGATGAACCAAAGGAAATTACATGCATAATATCATCAGCTGTTGAAAAAGTCATTTGGAATTTTGATATCTTAATTTTGCATGACTTAGTACTATTTCTACTTTGATTTTTTGCTTTCTTAGTTTGTTATTTTCTACAATGTTTTTTTTCTGGAATGGGGTCAGATATTTTTGGCAATTGGTGTCAGTGTTACGTTGTTATCAATCTGTGCTTCTTTTTCTTTATTTTTTCCTACTATTTTCTTTGTATTACACTGATAATTTTCAGCATTTTCACGTTAAATATTTGCAAAACAACTTGTTCATTTCGTATACTAATAATGTATATAGTTGTATGGGGTCGTTCCAATAATTGCATATAACTATAAAAACTATTATATAATACACATAATATATGTCCATCGGCACAAAAAAATTTCAGCTCTGCAAATCATGTTCATTTAAATAATTTCAGAATAGTAATCACTTAAAAATGTTGCTAAAACAACCAAAAAAATGTTCAAACTACCATATGATACCAATATGACATATAACTATACCAACATGGTATACAACTTAACTAGTTAATTTCCGGTAAATGTATAACTATACTACTATTACATAACACACATGCATAAAGAGAAAAATAAAAAAAATAGTGTACCACATATTAATATAATAACGTATTTCAAGATATTGTACTATATTACTGTTATTAAAAGAAAATCAAGTAGCGTACCAATTAAATGCAGTTAATATAACCAAAAAATAATTCAACTAGCATATGATACCAATATAGTATATAACTATATATAAGGTATATAGTTGTACGGGGTCGTTCCAATAATTGCATATAACTATAAAAACTATTACATAAGACACAAAATCTATGTCCATAGGTACAAGAAAATTTAACACAGCAAAACATGATCATTAAATCATTTCAGAATAGAATTCACTTAAAAATACAGCTAAAACAGCCAAAAAATATTTCAACTACCATATGATACAATATGACATATAATTATACTAATAGGGTATACAAATCTACTAATTAATTCCAGGAAACTATATATGATTATACTACTATTATATAATACACATGCATAAAATGAAAAAAAAAATAGTGTACCACATATCAATATAAGAATGTATTTCAAGATATTAATTGTACTATAATACTATTATATAAAACAAACACATAAATAAAAAATCAATATTATTACATAATACATATGCATAAAGAAAAATTAAAAAAAATTCACGATACTGTACTATTCTACTATTACTAAAGAAAAATCACATAATGTACCAATTAAATGTATCTAATGCAACCAAAAAACTTTCAACTAACATATTATACCAGTATAGTATATAGCCATATCAACAGAATATACAATTGTACGCAAAGAGTATAATTTTTTTTTAAAATTCAATTATTAAACTGAAATAGTATCAGTTGTCACATAATCTAATTAACTCAATGAGAGCTTATGCAATGAATAATGCCTCCATGGAATTCCATTAATGTTAATAAATATTATTAATGTTAATAAATATTATTATTTATTTATTGAAAATATGGACAACAATTGGACAAAAATTTAGGACAATCCTTCTAAAATTGTGGTATGCACGGTAACCATGAATTTCTCCGATCAACTTATTCCTCTTGCCCATTTTTCTCACCGCGAATACCCTATTTAATTTTTATTTTTATTTTTCAAATAAATATTAATATATGTTTCTACAGGCAAAGTACAAATCATAGATGGAAAGATAGTCAAAGGTAATGTGATTCAAGTCATAAAATAAAACAAAAAGAGGAATAGATTTGCATTTCCCTCATGTCCTATCACGACCCGAAATTCTCACTGTCGGGACCGTGATGGAACCTATTAGTTCACTTTCTAGGCAAGCCAACGTTAGAATATTTTTACTTCTTTTAGCATTTTAAACAGTAACATTGATAACGAAATAAAATAACAGATATATTCTAAGTACAAATGCGGAAGTTAAATAGCTAACCGTCTATTACATTCCCCTGAATCTGGTGTCACAAGTTCACGAGCTTCTAAAGTAATACACATAAAGGTTAGAAATAAGCATAAAGCTGTCAGAATGAAGTTGCACAGCGCTGCGGGCGTTGAACAGCCGTACCTCAAGTCTCTGCAATATCCGGTCCGGGCTCAGTAATGACCAATGCTGGGACCGTCTCCAAAATCTACACAATGTGCAAAGTGTCGTATTAGTATAACAGACCCCATGTACTGGTAAGTGCCAAGCCTAACCTCGACAAGGTAGTCACAAGGCTAAGGCAGAGCACCTATACAAAACCTGTACGCTGTATATAAAATAACAGAATAATAGAAATATAGAACAGAAACCAACAACCAACTGAAACCGATAACCACAGCCTCTAGAGTGAACAAGTTCGTCCAGAATTACCAATCCTTACTATATCAGATAATTAAAGAAATACAGGAAAGAAATGAAGTGCAGGAAATAAAAACATATAGTTTTGTTGTGGCGCCTAACCGGATCCCACCATATATCAATATCAACAAGATAATTCACCCTTATTTCACCATATCAATCCACTCTTACTCCTCATGTTGCGGCGTGCAACCCGATCTCACCGTATAAACATATTCACCCTTATTCCTCCATATCAATCCTCCCTTATTCCTCCTGCTGCGTCATGCAGCCCGATCCCACCATATCAGTACCAAACACTCAATGTACATAGTCAATCTACAGTCTAAATAAAAAGGCCTTTACGATAAATAAATATCAAACTGAACCAAGCAAATAAAACCTTGATCAATATAAAATCTACTCAAATAATACTACACAGCGAGACCAATCCAGCAATTTATAATTAAAAAGGTGCAAACAAATCAAATTAATCAAATAGCAGGGATTATGGGACCTATGGGAAGAACTAACATAGCTAATAGGAGAAGATGTTGATTAACACATAGTAGTTAAGCATGGAAGCATTTAGAGCATATAACAATTAAGACATCGAATGAAACAATTAGAGGAAAGCAGTAAATGAGGGAAAGCAGATAATCGGGCGATGTATAAGCACTCGTCACCTTGCATAAACGCCGCTCACATGGATTTCACATAATCAAATAGTATGAGGGTTCCTAATTCCATCAAGTCAAGGTTAGACACAACACGTACCTCGATCCACAAGTCACTCACTGCTCAATTACCGTTTTTCCTCTAGTTTCCACCACCGAACTACTCGTATCTAGCTATAATTAACCTAATAACATCAAATATTGCTAAAACATCAATTTCAATACATAAATTTAGGTTTTCCAACATTTTCCCCCAAAAGTCAAAAATCGACCCAGGGCCCGCTTAGTCAAAACTTGAGGTTCGGACCAAAACTCATTCACCCATTCACCCCCGAGCCCAAAACTCATCCGAATCCAAATTGAGGTCTAAATTTTAATTTCCCAAAAATCCCTAATTCTACCCAAACCCCCAATTTCTACCATGAAATTCCTAGATTTTAGGTTGAAATATTGTAAAATGAAGTGAAAGAGTGAAAGAAACGAGTTAAGAATCACTTACCTATGATTTGGGGAAGAAGTGATCTTTGGAAAATCGCCTAGAGGGTTTCTTGTTTTTGAAAGTTTTGTAAAATGAGCAAAATCTCGTCTAAGTCAAGATTTACCAGCTACAAATATGCGAACATGTCGCATTTCTGCAGCCTTCGCAAATATGAACCATTTGCTTGCAATTGCAAACATTGGACTTCCGCAAATGCGGCATAAACCTCGCAAATTCAAAAATCCCCAGTCCCATCCCATGCTCACAAATGCAATATTTCTTCGCAAATGCGAGGCTCGCATTTGTGAGCCAGACCTCGCAATTGTGAGACCTGCAGATTTGAAGCACACCGGCTATTTTTCTAAGTTTCAAATCACTCTGTAGCCTATCCGAAACTCACTCGAGACCTCGGGGCTCCAAACAAAACATGCACACATGTCTAAAAACATCATACAAACTTGCTCGTGTGATCAAACTGCCAAAATAACACCTAGAACTACGAATTTTGCAACAAATCACATGAAATTCTCAAGAAAACTTTGAAACTTCTATTTTCACTACCGGACGTTCGAATCACGTCAAATCAGTTCCGTTTCTCACCAAATTTCACAGATAAGGAATAGATATTGTAACAGACTTGTATCGAGCTCCGGAACATAAATATGGATTCGATACCAACAAGATCAAATATAAATCAATTTCTTAAAATCATTAGATTTTCAGTCTTTTAATTTTTCAACAAAAATTCATATCTCGAGCTAGGGACCTCGGATCTCGATTCTGGGCATACGCCCAGTTCCCATATTTCACTACGCACCCACCAGGACCGTCAAAATACGGGTCTAATCAACTAAAATCAACTTTTAAGGCCAAAAATTATTATTTCGTCAATTTTCAACATAAAAGCTTTTTGGAAACACGTCCAGAATGCGCACGCAAATCGAGGTGGGTAAAAATGAGATTTTTTAGGCTAAAGAGCGTGAAATTGAGTTCTAAAACATAAGATGACTCTTTGGGTCATCACAATCTACACCTCTAAAACAACCGTCTCGAATGGACATAGAAAAGTAGCTGAACTGGTGAATAGGTGGGGATATCTACTCTGCATGTCCGATTCGGACTTTTAAGTAGCTGCCTCAACAGGCTGACCTCTCCACTGCACTCGAACTTAAGGATAACTCTTTGACCTCAACAGACGAACCTGCTGGTCTAGAATAGTTATCGGCTCTTCCTCATAAGTCAAATCCTTGTCCAACTGGACAGAGCTAAAATCTAACACATGGACGGGTCACCATGATACTTCCGGAGCATTGACACATGGAACACTGGATGAACTGCTGATAACCCCGGAGGCAACACAAGTCTATAATCCACCTCTCCCACTCTATCAAGAATCTCAAAAGGCCCGATATATCTAGGGCTCAACTTGCCCTTCTTCCCAAACCTCAGGACACCCTTCATGGGTGACACCAGAAGCAACACCCTCTCCCCGACCATGAATGCCACCTCCCGAACTCTACAGTCAGCATAACTCTTTTGCCTGGACTGAGCTATGCGAAGTCGATCCTGTAGAATCTTGACCTTGTTCACGGCCTCCTGTACTAGATTTGTACCCAACAACCGAGCCTCCCCCGACTCAAACCACCCAATTGGCGATCTGCACCGTCTACCATATAATGCCTCATAGATAGCCATCTGAATGCTAGACTGGTAGTTGTTGTTGTAGGCGAAATCTGCAACGGGAAAACACTGATCCCATGATCCTCCGAAGTCTATAACACAAGCGCGGAGCATATCCTCCAAGATCTGAATAGTACGCTCCGACTGACCGTACGTCTAAAGATGAAATGATGTGCTCAGTTCAACCTGCGTACCCAACTCACGCTGAACTGCCCTCTAGAAATGCGAGGTGATCCACGTACCTCGATCAGAAATAATAGACACGGGCACACCGTCAAGACGAACGATCTCACGGATATAAATCTCTGCCAACCGCTCCGAATAATAGGTAACTGCCAAAGGAATGAAGTGTGATGACTTAGTCAGCCTATCCATAATGACCCAAATGGCGTTGACTTCCTCTGAGTCTGTGGGAAACCAACAACAAAGTCCATAGCGATACGCTCCCACTTCCACTCAGGAATCTCTATCTGCTGAAGCAAACCACCGGGTCTCTAATGCTCATACTTCACCTACTGACAATTCAGGCATCGAGCTACATAAGCAACTATATCCTTCTTCATCCTCCTTGACCAATAATACTGCTGCAAGTCCTGGTACATCTTGGAGGCGCCCGGGTGAATAGAATACCGAGAACTATGAGCCTCCTCAAGAATCAACTCACGAAGCCCATCAACATTAGGCACACACAAGCGACCCTGAATCCTCATAAATATGTCATCTCCAACAGTAACCTGCTTGGCACCACCGTGCCGAACTGAGTCCCGAAGGACCAACAAATGAGGGTCATCATTTTGTCGATCTCTGATACGCTCAAACAAGGAAACCGAGCGACTGTGCAAGATAGAACACTTCTGGGCTCTGAAATATCCAACCTCACCAACTGATTGGCAAAAGTCTGAACATCTTATGCTAGAGGCCTCTCACCGACTGGAATAAACGCAAGGCTGCCCATACTCGCTGCCTTGCTACTCAATGCGTCGACCACCATATTGGCCTTCTCCGGATGATATAGGATGGTGATATCATAGTCTTTCAATTACTCCAACCACCTCCTCTGCCTCAAATTGAGATCCTTTTACTGGAACAAATATTGAAGGCTGCGATGATCCATGAAAACCTCACACGACACGCCATAAAGATAGTGCCTTCAAATCTTCAGCGCATGAACAATGGCTGCCAAGTCGAAATCATGGACAGGGTAATTCTTCTCATGAACCTTCAACTACCGAGACGCATGTGCAATCACTTTTCCCTCCTGCATCAATATTGCTTCGAGCCCAACATGGGAGGCATCACAATATACCGTGTAAGATCTTGAACCGGATGGTAACACCAACACCGGTGATGTAGTCAAAGACGTCTTGAGCTTCTGAAAGCTCGCCTCATACTCGTTTGACCATCTGAACAGGGCACCCTTCTGGGTCAACCTGGTCAACGGGGCTACTATAGATGAAAACCCCTCCACAAATAGTGGATAATAACCCACCAAACCCAAGAAGCTCCTGATCTCCGTGGCTGAAGTGGGTCTAGGCCAATTCTTGATTGCCTCAATCTTCTTAGGGTCTACCAGAATGCCATCTGTTGATACGATGTGGCCCAAGAAAGCGACTGAATCCAACAAAAACTCTCACATCAAAAATTTAGCATACAACTGACTGTTCCTCAAAGTCTGGAGCACTATCCTAAGGTGCTGCTCATGCTCCTGCTGGCTACGGGAGTATATCAAGATGTCATCAATAACATAATCATAAAGAAACCCAAATAAGGCTTGAACACTCAGTTCATCAAATCCATAAATGTTGCTGGGGCATTGGTCAACCCAAAGGACATCACCAAAAACTCATAGTGCCCAAACCGCATCCGAAAAGCTATCTTAGGGACATCGGATGCCCTAATCATCAATTGCTGGTAGCCAGATCTCAAATCAATCTTCAAAACACCTTGGCACCTTGAAGATAATCAAATAAATCATCAATACTCGGCAACAGATACTTTTTCTTGATCGTGACTTTGTTCAATTGCTGATAATCTATACACATCCTCATAGACCTATCCTTCTTCTTCACAAACAAAACTGGTGCACCCCAGGGCAAGACACTAGGTCTAATGAAACCCTTATCGAACAAATCCTGCAATTGTTCCTTCAACTCTTTCAACTATCGTGGGGCCATCTGGTATAGCGAAATGGAAATGGGCTAAGTTCCCGGAGCCAAATCAATACAGAAATCAATATCCTTGTCGGGTGGCATCCCCCGTACGTCCACAGGAAATACCTCTAGAAACTCACGAACAATGGGCATAGAATCCATAGAAGGAACCTCCACACAAGAATCACGAATATAAGCCAAATAGGCCAAACACCCCTTCCCGACCATACGTCGATCCTTCATATAAGAATAACCCTGCTGGTAGCTAGAATGGCCAGGAGTCCATCTCCACTCTAATCGAGGCAACCTCGGCAAGGCTAGTGTCACTGTCTTCGCGTGACAGTCCAAGATAGCGTGATAAGGTGACAGCCAATCCATACCAAATATAACATCAAAATCCACCGTATCTAAGAGCAGAAGGTCTACACTGGTCTCAAGACTCCCAATGGTGACCACACACGAACGATATACACGATCTACACAATAGCATCCCCTCCAGATGTGGACACATATACAGGGGCACTCAAAGAATCATGAGGCGCAACCAAATATGAAGCAAAATAAGATGACATATAGGAGTAAGTAGACCCCAGATCAAATAGAACTGGAGCATCTCTACTACAAACTGAAACAGTACCTGTAATGACAACACCGGATGACTCAGCCTCAGGTCTGACTGGAAAAGCATAACATTGGGGCTGGGCCCACCACTCTGAACCATATCCCTTGGACAGCCTCTAGCTGGAGAGCCTCCACCTCTAACGTCCTGACCTCCACCTCTAACAGTCTGGCCCCTACCGCTGGCTACCTGACTCCTGCCTCTGGCTGGTTGAGCAAGCGGTACAGCAACTGGTGTCGGAACCATGGCACGAGAACCCTGATGCTATAGCTGAACACCCAATAATCTCGGACAGGTCCTCCAGATATGCCCATAATCATCAGAATCGAAATATCCATCCTAATATTGTGGTTGTGGAAACTAAAACTGACCTGGACGAGCCGACTGACCACGATAATAACTCTCAAGAGAAGGTGCTCTGGTAGGAGCTGGTGGTTCACTATAGGCTGGCTACCCAGAAGGAGGTACATAAGAACCACAAATCCCTGAAGCACTGTGGGATGCCTAAAGCGCTGAGTGGAACGACCTGGGAGGATGGCATCTACCAAAAGTACCCCTGCCTCCAGATGAGGCGCCGCTAAACCCACCGGAATAACGAAGTCTGTTATCTGACCCCTGACCTCCCTGTCCAAGAACCATCTCGACTCGTTTGGCGACATTGGCCGCATCTTGGAAAGAAATCTCGCTCCCAGTCTCCTTATCCATCTGCAATCTAATAGGCTGAGCAAGTCCCTCAATAAATCTCATCACCCTCTCTCTCTCTCTCTCTCTCTCTTTGCAGGAAGCAGAAGAATAGCATGACGCGTGAAATCCACAAAACGGGTCTCATACTGAATAACAGTCATGCTGCTCTATTGGAGACTCTTAAACTGACAGCGATGCTCCTCTCTCAAGGTGATAGGAAGAAACTTCTCTAAGAATATATATGAGAATTGGTCCCAAATAAGAGCAGGCGAACCAACTGGTCTGGTCAACAAATAATCTCTCCACTATTTCTTGGCGGAACTAGTCATCTGAAAAGCAGCAAAGTCGACCCCATTGGTCTCCAATATATCCATGTTCCGAAGAACCTCGTGACAGCTATCAAGATACTCCTCGGGATCCTATGAAGTAGCACCACTAAAATGAACTGTAAAGAGCTTGGTAAACCTATCCAATCTTCATAAAGACTCAGAAGACATAGCTGACCTATCACCGGGTTGTGCCGTAGTAACCGGCTGAACTACTCCGACTGGATGAGCTACTGGAGTCTGAAACTGGGGAGCCATCTGCTCCGAAGTGTGAGTAGCAGGAGACTGGGCTCTTCCTCCAGCCTGAGATACGGCTGGTGCCATGGGGAATGCGCTAGTCTGGGCCACACTCTCCATACGGCCCACCAATCGGACCAAGGCATCCTGAAGCACTGGATGGAAATAAACCCCTATGCGACCTGAGCTGGTCCGGCAGGAATAGTCTAAGCTGGAACCTCCTCATCGAACTCTACTTGAGGCTCCACAGCTGGGGCTGCTGCTCGGGCTCTGGGTTGAGCCCTGCCCCTTCCTCGGCCTCTGGAACGACCCTGGCCTCGACCTCTGCCCCTCGTAGGAGTTGCTGCTGGAGGCTCTGGTTACTCCTCAGCTAAAGAAGCGGTACACGTTCTCGCCATCTGTGAGAGAATAAGAACAGGAGAGTTCAGTCAGTATTGAGAAAACAAAATCGCACGACATAGTTGAATAAAAGTAAAATTTATTCATAAACTTTATAGACTCTAGGAGATAAGTAAAGACGTCTCGACCTCTGCCCCTCGTAGGAGTTGCTGCTGGAGGCTCTGGCTACTGCTCAGCTGGAGAAGCAGTACGCGTTCTCGCCATCTGCGAGAGAATAAGAACAGGAGAGTTCAGTCAGTATTGAGAAAACAAAATCGCACGACATAGTTGAATAAAAGTGAAATTTATTCATAAAC
Organism: Nicotiana paniculata; assembly: GCA_005239505.1. NCBI lineage: Eukaryota > Viridiplantae > Streptophyta > Magnoliopsida > Solanales > Solanaceae > Nicotiana > Nicotiana paniculata. The sequence continues at coordinate 23,797 of MDKI01121071.1, forward strand.
TTCATAGCCTCTAGGAGATAAGTACAGACATCTCCGTACCGATACTCCAGAATCTACTAAGTTTGCTCGTGACTCATGAGACCATGTAACCTAGTGCTCTGATGCCAACTTGTCACGACCCGGAATTCCCATCGTCGGGACTGTAATGGTGCCTAACAGTTCACTTGCTAGGCAAGCCAACGTTAGAACATTTTTACTTCTTTTAGCAGTTTAAACAATAACACAGATAAAAAACTAAAATAACAGATATATTCTAAGTACAAATACGGAAGTTAAACAGCCAATCGTCTATTATATTCCCCTGAACCTGGTGTCACAAGTTCACGAGCTTCTAAAGTAATACACATAAAGGTCTGATATAAGCATAAAGTTGTCTGAATGAAGTTGCACAGCTAAAAGAAAAGAGGATGGGGACTCCAGGTGCTGCGGGCGCTGAACAACTGTACCTTAAGTCTCCGCAATATCCGATCGGGGCTCACTAATGACCGCTACTGGGACAGTCTCCAAAATCTGCACAATGTGCAGAGTGTAGTAACAGTACAACCGACCCCATGTGCCAGTAAGTGCCGAGCCTAACCTTGATGAGGTAGTGACGAGGCTAAGGCGGGGTACCATACCTGTACGCAGTATATAAACTAACAGAATAATAAAAATACATAACAGAACCTAACAGCCAACTGAAATCGATAACCACAACCTCTAGAGTGAACTAATGTCATCCAGAATTACCAATCCTTACTATATCAGATAATGAAATAAATACCGGAATGAAACATATTTGTTCTGTTGCGGCGCGCAACCTGATCCCACCAGACATCACAAAATTTTCTCTTATTCCTCCGTAACAATATATATATATATATATATAACGCGCAACCCCATCCTACCATATATCAATATCAATAGGATAATACACTCTTATTTCACCATATCAATCCACCCTTATTCCTCCTGCTGTGTCGTGCAACCCGATCCCACCATATAAACATATTCACCCTTATTCCTCCATATCAATCCTCCTTTATTCCTCCTGTTGCGGCATGCAGCCCGACCTCATCATATCAGTACCAAACACTCAATGTACACAGTCAATTTAAAATCTAAATTACAAGGCCTTTACGATAAATAAATACCAAACTGAACTAATCAAAGGAAACCTTGATCAATATAAAATCTACTCAAATAATACGACACATCGAGACCAATCCAGTAATTTATAATAAAAAGGTACAAACAAATCAAATTAAGCAAATAGCAGGGATTACAAGACCTATGGGAAGAACTAACATAGCTAATATGAGAAGATGTTGATTAACACGTAGCAGTTAAGAATGATAGCATTTAGAGCATATAAAAATTAAGACATGGAATGAAACAATTAAAGGAAAGCAGTAAATCAGGGAAAACAGATAATTTGGCGACGTGTAAGCACTCGTCACCTCGCATATACGCCGCTCACATGGATTTAACATAATCACATAGTCTGAGGGTTTCTAATTCCCTCAAGCCAAGGTTAGACACAACGCTTACCTCGATCCACAGGCTACTTACTGCTCAATTACCGCTTTTCCTCTAGTTTCCACCTTCGAACCACTCGTATATATCCATAATTAACTTAATAACATCAAATATTGATAAAGAAATCAATTTCAATACATAAATTTAGGTTTCCCAACATTTCTCCCCAAAAGTCAAAAATCGACCCCGGGCCCGCTTGGCCAAAACTCAAGGTTCGGTCCAAAACTCATTTACACATTCACCCCCGAGCCCGAATATGTAAGTTTCAAAATCCGACCCCTAATTGAGGTGTAAATTTTAATTTCCCAAAAATCTCTAATTCTACCCAAACCCCCTATTTCTACCATAATTTTTTTAGATTTTAGGTTGACATCTTGTAAAATAAAGAGAAAGAGTGAAAGAAACGAGTTATGAATCACTTACCTATGATTTGGGGAACAAGTGTCCTTTGGAAAATCGCCTAGAGGGTTTCTTATTTTTGAAAGTTTAAAAAAATGAGCAAAATCCCGTCTAAGTAAAGATTTACCAACTGCAGATGTTGCATTTGCGACCTGAGCTTCGCAATTGCGAAGCTAGCAAATGCGAGAAAGATATCGAAAATGTGAACCTGTCGCATTTGTGCAGCCTTCGCAAATGCAAACCATTTGCTCGCAATTGCGAACATTGGACTTCTGCAAATGTAGCATAAACCTCACAAATGCGAAAATCCCCAGTCCCAGCCTATGCTTGCAAATGCGAGGCTCGCGTTTGCAAGCCAGACCTCGCAATTGCGAGACCTGCAGACCTGAAGCACACCAATTATTTTACTAAGTTTCAAATCACTCTGTAGCCTATCTGAAACTCACCCGAGTCCTCGGGGCTCCAAACAAAACATGCACACAAGTTTAAAAACATCATACAAACTTGCTCGTGCAATTAAATTGCAAAAATAACACCTAGAACTACAAATTTAGCACCAAACCACATGAAATTATCAAGAACAATTTGAAATTTCTATTTTCACTACCGAACGTCCGAATAACGTCAAATCAGTTCTGTTTCCCACTAAATTTCACAAATAAAGTATAAATCTCATAACGGCCCGATACCAACAAGATCAAACATTAACCAATTTCTTAAAATCATTAGATTTTCAGTCTTTCAATTTTCAACAAAAATTCATATCTCGAACTAGGGACCTCGGAATTCGATTACGAGCATACGCCTAGGTCTCATATTTCACTACGGACCTATCGGGACCGTCAAAATACAGGTACGAGTCCGTTTACTCAAATGCTGATCAAATTCAACTAAAATAAACTTTTAAGGCAAAAAATTATTATTTCATCAATTTTCAACATAAAAGCTTTCCAGAAACATGCCTGGACTGCGCACGCCAATTGAGGAGGGTAAAAATGAGATTTTTAAGGCTAAAAAAAGCAAAATTGAGTTCTAAAATATAAGATGACCCTTCATATACCCCTCACGTGGGGTAAAACAAATTAAAGGGGAAATAGAAAATTAAATAATCCGGTAATAAATCTATGTTGTATATGTTCGAATTGTAATTAGTTTTCAAGTGGGCAATACATGGTAATTATTTTGACCTTAATAGGCACTATGCTTTATTTCCTCTAGATAAATCAACAGTACTCACTTTCCACAAACCTAAGGATACTACTCAGAAGTATATTTAAAGAGTTAAGTACCCTAAAACCCATTTAACTATCAACTTATTGTTAGTTATCTACTTAAATTATAGGGTGTCCCTAAAATTTTCTTGAACTATTTCCCGCTTCATACTATAATCCCTCTCCCCATCGTGTTGTTTACCTGGCATAATGTGTGTATTAACTCGATCGCCAAAGAGCATGCGGGATCTAAAAAATCTGTCAAAATAGCCCACTTGATAGTAATGGCTAATTAGCCTAACACTTTTCCAAAACTACCTTTTTATTTTTTATTTCTCCTCATTTGCTTCATCTTTTCACTTTTTTTGTTCTTATTTTAATCATTCTTCCTCATTTTTTTACCTTTTCTTTTTAGACTCTATATGGATTTTCTTCGAAAAACTTTCACCTCATGTTCCTCAAAAATTATTTATTCTTTTTTTTTTTTTTTGTCTTCTTTTAATTCTTACCCATATTATTAAAAAAACACCCATTTAAATCTTCTTATTAAACCAATACTTTGTAGAGAATAAAGTTGAATATCTTGAACCTTGTTTGTATAATCTAGAATTAGAGAATGTAGTTACCATGTCGATTTGTTTTTTATTTGTGGAATGTTAGTTTTTTCTATTTAATATAAGTTGATTTTTTTATAAATACAACACGATATACCTTCATTTTATTTTTGCTCACTTGTAACAAAGTAAGACTTTCAAAATTGGCGTCCAACCATATTTCTGTCATTTCCTACCTTTATTTTATTTTATTAACTATTCACGTGCAGGTAGTTGAATGAATTTGTATAATTAAATTAATGGATTGATTAATGAAACATATTCTACAAATAATGTTTGATCTTTTGGCAGGTGTCATTTTCTGCTCTTCGCAAGGACATTGTCAATGTTTCTGGATTTCATAGAGAGCTTGAAGAATGAAGAAAATCAAATAGCTCTTGACGAGGATAGAATTGAAATGCTAGAATTGGAGCTGCCATTTGTTTGCACATATGTCCAGCTTTCTTATTCCGATTTGGAAGAGTTTGAGGATGTAATGACTCGCAAAGGACAAAGGCTTAGAGCTCTACTTCAATCAATTTTTAATCATGTTGGACGCGACGTGCTGTTTAAATATGACATGCATCATGGCCTTCCTTGCTTCATGGATAATATGGATGATTGTATCAGCTCGCGTCATCGTTCTGAATCAACTGCCACCATGACTGAGGAGTGGATGCACAACGCCAGTGTTCCTCTTGACATTCGATTGCTAACACAGGAAGAAAGTTGGGAGTTATTAGAGAAAAAGGTTTTTGGAAAAGAAAGTTGCCCTGATGAACTAGTGGATGTTGGAGAAGAGATGGTCCAAAACTGCAAACGGCTTCCTTTGGTGGTTGATTTGATTGCTGGAGCCATTGCAGGGAAGGAAAAGAAAAGGAGTGTGTGGCTTCCTTTATTTTCCAAAAAGAAGAGGGTGTGATGAGGGTTATAGCATTAAGTTATGACCATTTACCTGATCCCTTAAAGTCGTGCTTAATTCACCTTGCAAGTTTTCCGAAGGACGAATCAATTCCAGTCCGTAATTTGGAAACTTTATGGCCTGCTGAAGGATTTTTGGAGCAGAAAGATATGAAGAGTGTGGAAGAAGTGGTTGCGATTTATTTGGATGGTTTAATTTCCAGTAGCTTGGTAATTTCTTTCAATGAAATAGGTGACGGTCGGACTTGCCAAATTCATGATCTTGTGCATGACTTTTATTTGATAAAAGCAAGAGAGGAAAAGTTGGTTGACGAGATAAGTTCAAGTGCTCCATCATCATCTTCTTCAGATCTGATGCCACGTCGGATGCACATTGAATGTCCTGAAATAAACATTGCATATCGTAAGTGGCACTTTGGGCTTAACAATTTTGTCCAGTTCAATTCAAAAAAGAATAGGCATTATGGTAAACACCTCTATTCTTTGAGGATAACTGGATACTACAATAGTCTTAATGATATATGTCACCTAAGACACTTGAGGCTTCTTAGAGTGTTGCAACTGGATGACTCTTTTATTCTGGTGAATGATTCTTTGTTGAATGAAATATGCACATTGGTTCATTTGAGGTTCTTAGACATTTGGACAGAAGTTAAATCACTGCCTTCGTCTTTTTCAAATCTCTGGAATTTGGAAACTCTGTGGGTGAATAAATACGGACCAACAATTTGGAATCTTGTAAAGTTGCGAGTGCTGCGCATACATCATTGTTCTTTCTTCAATTTGGAGACAGATGAACCAATACTGGTAGCATAGGACTCAAAGTTAGTGAGCTTGAGATTATTACGGGGAATCAAGCTTTCCAATTCGATAGACACAGAGGATATTTTCAAAAGGTTTCCTAATCTTCAAGAGCTTCGATTTGATCTCAAGGAATCATGGGATTGTTCAACAGGGCGATATTGGTTCCCGAAATTGGACTTCCTAAGTGAACTAGAATCTCTCAAAGTAACTTTTGAACGTTCAACTTCAAATAATAGTGCGCTCTCTGTAGCGGCAAATCGGTCGTTGTGGAATTTTTATTTCCCTTCGAGTTTGAAAGATCTGTGGTTGCGCCGCTTTCCTTTGACATCCGGTTCACTATCAACAATAGCGAAACTGCGGAGGAGCCCTCAACTTGAAGAATCTGCTTTGAAGATTAAGCAATACATTGAAGATATGACGGGGATATCCAGGTCCTTTTTCATAACTGATCACTTTTACCCTCGGAAAATATGTGAGTACAGATGAATTTATTACCTCCTCATTTTCATTATATGTGGCAGAGTTTGACCAGTGGAATCTTCTTTTGCAGAACGCAGGTAAGGAATACACCCTCAGACATGTAATCTATTTTCTTCTTCGGCATGGCTTGAATTGTTTGCGTATCATATGTTCACTCAGATGGAAGATGCAGGCTGCAAGAATCAGCCTATCAACGCATTTGGATTTGATCAAGATATTTCAATAGGTGCTTCTGTTCTTCTGTCAAGAATCTCCATTGTTGATTTTGGAGTCTGATCTTGATGTTGAATACTTATATAGAATGTGAAGAAAGAGTAGATGGTGGTGCAACTTCAACTGTGTAATGCAGAAAATTCAACAAGTTGATGCACATGGGATGAATTAAAAAACAAGTTTGCAATTAGATGCAGCTGTAGCCAAGATTTTAAAATATAGGCAAGTACAGTGATGAAAAAATTGTGAATGCAATGCCATTCTCCTCATGTCTTTCACCAATTAACATGTCGCTAAATTCAAGTTTATCTTGTATCAATGTAATACCAGAGTATCATATAAACAACCACTATATTTAGGATTGTGGCATAAGTGATCTGATGCCACATGGGGTATAGTTCCCAGTTGCAAGTATACTATAAAAATTCAGCAAATGGAATTCCATTTGCGTCATTTCACAAGACCTTGTAGTAATAACGACACCTGAAAATAACAACACTACAATAATAAAATTATTTGTGAGTGAAAATATACCAACTGGCTTGAGTCGTGTTAGGTACTGTTCTAAGAAATTATTTTAACAATGTGAAATGTTTCTCCAGGATTAAACAAGCTTACCTCTATAGGGAGGATACAGAAATCAGTAAAATATTAAATTATAAAACTAACTATTTTAAAGAGGGAACAAACAAAGTAGACTATAAATATTTAAAGGAGGAAAGAAAAGGAAGCTGAAGATGAACGAAAGAGGCAAAGTAAAATGTGCTGATACTTGGCTATTTGAAGGCCTAGGCTAATTGAGAAGCTTAAAGCATGACAAGGACATGACACTTGTTTTGAACTACTTATGCAAGTTGTCACATGGAAGGACACTTTTTGGAAATATCACAACAGTTCCTTCACATATTCTCAAAAAATTCATACAAAGAGGAGTAAGATTTGCACGATTTGTATGGTCAAAATGCAATAGGTTTGGTGTCTTTTGGACTATGAATCAAACTTAGATCAATAAAGTTTAACTCACAGAATTACTGGTGAAATATAATATTTTTATGAACCAATAATTCTTGTTGTAAGTCAGAGATTTTATCAACCACATTTTGACCTTCACATTTTGTTGTTCAACGGGGTTTTGCGCCACCAGGCCATGCGTGTGCCTGGTAATTCATGAAAGTTCTAAAGACTAGGCCAAAATCTCATAGGAGCGGCCTCAAGTGTATACTGCTTTTAAATACACCATCCATAAGGAATATGAATTTCATTAAGTGTTATAATTCATCCTCTCAATTAGTAACAGTCAACACTCTCTTTTAGTGCTTTAGTATCAATATTGACTTGTTATTACCCATATGAACCTACTTCATGGGATCTCCAATCACATAGGTTGGGTTACCATCTCTATTGACAACAAGACAGCCTTGACCCTATCTCTTTTGAGTTTTGAAGAATTAATTTTCTTCCCACAGGTTTAGGCAGAGGATCGGCCAAATTAATTTCTGACTTCACATAATCAACGGAAATTATTCCATCTCTCAGCAGCTACTTTATGACATCCGTCTCAATTTCAAGTGTCTACTTTTACAATTATAAGATTTATTCTTTGCTATAGCTATTGCCGCTTAGCAATCACAATGTATAGACACAAGAGGCAATACATCCTTTATTAAAAGGATATTAGCTAAGAAGTTTCTTCGCGACTCGGCCTCAGAACCAGCTAACTCCAGAGCTACAAACTCTGATTCCATAGTCGATCTAACAATGATCGTCTGTTTAGATGATTTTCACGATATTGCACCACCACCAAGGATGAATACATAACCACTAGTGGATTTTGTCTCATCTGAATTAGAGATCCAGTTTGCATCACCGTACCCTTCTAAAGTAGAAGGAAACCACTATATAGGATACCATAATTCATGGTTCCTCTCAAATATTTCATTAGTCCAGCTAATGCAGACCAATGCTCTCTATTGGGATTATGAGTATATCTACTCAGTCTACACACATCATAGGCTATATCAGACCTTGTAAAATCCATTAAATGCATCAGACTACCAATAATATGTGCATATTTAGACTGAGCAACTAGCTCACCATTACTCTTTTTCAACTGAGAGTTAGCATCAAAAGGAGTGCTCACTGGTGACATTAAAATATTCAAACTTCTTAAGAAGTCTCTCAACATAATGTTCTTGTGACAACATTATTCCTTCTTCACTCCTTATAACTTTAGCTCCCAATATTGTATTTACTTTACCCAGATCTTTCTATCAAAATTAGCAGACAAAAATAATTTAGTACTTTGCACAATATTTAAACTTGTACCAAACGTAAGCATGTTATTAACATATAAACATATTATCACATAATCATAGTCTGCCACTTTAGTATAAACACATTTATCCACCATCACTGAAGAAAAATCGTCTCTCAGTAAGATTTGTTCAAATTTCTCATACCACTGCTTAGAAGCTTGTTTAAGGTCATAAAGAGATTTAATTAATTTATAAACTTTATTTTCTTGCCCAGGAATGACACAACATTCAGGTTGAATCATACAAAATTTCTTCTTCCAAATCACCTTTTAAAAAAGCTGTTTTGACATCCATTTGATGCGATAAAAAGCTTATGGATAGAAGCTAAGGCAATTAAAACTCGAATAGAAGAAATTCTAGTCACTGGTGTAAATGTATCAAAATAATCTATATTTTATTTTTGAGAAAATATTTTTGCTACTAACCGAGCTTTATATTTATCTAAAGATCTACCAGGATTATATTTCTTTTTGAAGATCCATTTACAACCAATATGCTTTGCACTAGGAGGTAAATCAATTAAAATCTATTTATTATTTTTCTTAATATAATCAATTCAACTTTTATTGCATCTTTCCAATATTTGGCATCTGAAGAAGATATAGCTTCAAAATAATTTGATGGTTCATTATCGACAAGAAAAGTTTGAAAATCACTTTCATATGAAAAATATTATTTCCTATGCCTTTTGCTCATTTCCTCATTAGAGGTAATTTTATTATTTGTTTCAACAGGTGTATGAGAAATTTTAAGGCAACTCATTAGAGGAAATAGATTAAGGCTATTTCCGGGTAAACTCAAGTCACGATGGTCTCGACCATTTCGTGTGGTTGAAGTGCTCCCTTCAGGTGTTATAGAGATTGCCTCAGAAAATGACTCTCGCACGTTTAGAGTCAATGGGCACATGTTGAAACCATATGTGGGCATGGATGAAGTCAAGGAAGTGTCAATGATCCATTTAGCTGAGCCTCATAGGTCGGGCAAACCTTAAATGCGCTCATCTGCGTCGTGCTACGACGTTAAATCAAGTGCTTCATGGGAGGCAACCCATGTTTTCTTTTGTTTTTCCTTTTGCCTTGTTTTTGTACTTAATGTGTATGATACTAACCCATTTACTAGTGTACAGGGGAATTTTGGTGCATATTTGGAGAAATCGGGGTCAAGAACCAACTCCGGAAAGGTAAAAACGTGCTAAAAACAAAAAAAAATTCGGAAGTCCGTCATCGCGACCGCGGTGGGATCGTGGTGGGACCGCGGTGGAACGAAGACATTTTGTTCCCAGTACCGTGACCGCGGCAGATGATGGTCATTCTGTTTTGGCCACCGCGACCGCGGTCGGGACGCGGACCGGGAGCGGTGGTCTATGAGTTCACTGTTTCTCCCCTTCTGTTTTTCACCACGCACCAGGTAAGTATACATTTTTTTATATTTTTATATTTTCTTTTTTCCTTCTTTTCCCTTATATTCTAAACCT
>MDKI01068680.1:0-19240 GCA_005239505.1 Nicotiana paniculata
TCACATCGACAGCAGCCACCTCTTCCAAATCTTCATAATCTTTTGCCCACACTTGAAGCTCATCTCTCAACCCGTCCTTCTCCACCTCCGCAGCTTCATGGGCGGCCCTTAATGGAACAATCGACTCCTATAAAGTTTGAGCTTTGTCTAAAGCCCTACGAAGATCTTCTTGAGTACGAGTGATTGCACGAGCTCGCCTGAGTATTCCTCCTTCTGCCCCAACAATTTCTTCAAGTCTCTAATCTCCTCTGAGGAACGGGACAGCTGCTCCACGAATGAAGACTCGAGAACACTCTTATCTTTATCAGCTTGACTGCAAGAAGCCCTCTCCACTGCTAGTTCTTCTGCCATAAGTCGCATCTGCCGCTTCAAGGTACTCCTTTCCTCTTCTAAAGAATCCATGTCAATCCTTAGGCTATCATACTGTGCTCTCCAATTATAATCTTCTGCCTGCAACTCTCTTGTCTCTTGGTCTGTGTTTGAAATCCTCTTCATAAGCTCCATGCCTATAAGGTTAATCTACAAGAAATAAACCGGTCAAATATGGTAAATTTCATATACGAGAGTGAAAGATGATAACTTACACCATACCTTCAAAGATGTATGCACGACCTCATTGGCCCATGTAAGAGCACCGTGGCTAGATAGCTTTGCTTTTGCAGTGGGACCTATCAAAGGCTTGAGCCACACTTCAGGCTCACCCATCTTCTTGAAAAGGTTTCCCTCAGCTGGAATCTATTACCACCAGCCGCATCTCTCTGCTGGAAGACCCTACTTCCCTAACGGAAGGCATGGAAGCAGGCAGAGATGGAACAGCAACAGGCACGGAAGGTTGAGGAGATGGAGAAGCCACGGGAAAAGAAGCAGGCACGGAAAGTTGAAGGATTGAAGAAGTTACAGGCAAAGCAGCAGTAGAAGTTGAGATAACCAAAGGAACTAGACAAAACAACTTCTCTCAACGAAGCAGGAAAGACAACAGCCAAAGGGACGTCGTCAGGAGCAAGATCAATACCCTCATGAATAGGGGAATGTGAAACATCATCAAGGACAGGGGGCTCAATCACAGACACGATAGGCAAGGTTGAGGCAGTAAGCTCATCATCTAAAACCATTCGCCTTCTTCGTGGCTTGTTCACTAAAGCAGCCACTTCTTCTTCTTCTACGGAACAAGACTCACTCATCTTCCTCAGAACCAACAATAATTTCCTGGGCTTGAGCCAAGGACATCTTCGGGATAGAGGAAGCAGACACCCCACGAGCAGAGAACCCTATTAAAAAGGGAAAAAAATTAAACGACCAAAAAAAAGAGACTCGAGTAAGGAAAGAAGAAAGAACAAGAGCTTCACTTACCGTGGGTCTTTACTTGCCAACCATACCTCCCAGCGAGGTACTTCCAAGATCTTTCTTCTGAAGGAGCAACGGATAACAATTTTTCTACCCAATCACGAATACCGGAGACATTCTCGACAGTATTCATGATTGCTGAGAGAAGAAAAAAACAGATACAGTGTTAAATAAACATCTCAAGTCAAAACAAGAAGAAGTAAATATGAGCTAAAGCATACTCACGTGCGCGATTCCACTTCTTAGGGAAGGGAAGATTTTCTTCACCCACTAAACCAGCAGTGGGCACAGCAACACACCGGAGGTACCAGCCCCTATCCTTATCGTCTCCAGGGGTTACCAGCATTTTTTTGCTTCTAGCAGTTAGAGTAAAAACCCCTTCACGAAATAAGGTAGGAGAGTAGAGGTGAATAAGATGGTTGAAGGTAAAAGGAACCGAGGCTAAAGAAGCCAAACTCCTAAGACATGCGACAACTTGCCACACAAGCGGGCCAACTTGTCCTAAGCAGATATTGAAAAAACGGCAAAACTCAATTATAACTGGGTCAATGGGGGGTCTAAACCCTAAAGTGAAAGGATACGTATAAACAAAAGAATATCCCGTCTTGTAAGACGTTATTCTTTGATTACTATTCGGAATATAGACAGGAAAGTCAGATTTCCAAAAGCATTCCCTACGAACAAGAAAAATTTGACCCTCAGTTATAAGGGTTGGGTATCTTTCTACACTATCAAGAGAAGAAGATTGATCTACAAGAACTTGACTATCCCTAGCAAAAACAAACTCAGTAGGGACAATTTTATCGACTCCAGGTTCACGAAGGCGTTCGCCTCTACCTCTAGATAAAGACCGAGAAACCCTAAATCTCGGAGAAACTGGAGATCTAGTGGGAAGGAGGAGGAACTATCTGAGAAGAAGAAGAGCCCCTCGAAGGAGTGGATCCTATACTTCTTAAGTCTACCACCCCTCCGACTAGAGCAGAAGAAGGCGCTAAACTTTCAATATCTATTACTCTTTGAGGTTGGTTTGAAGAAGACATGTTTACAAAGGCAAAGAAGAAAGTTCTTTACAAAAGACAAAGTTAGAAAAGTGTTTCGTGGAAGCAAAGAAAAGAAAACATGTATTTATACTTGAAGACAACCGTCAAACATGAAGAAAAAGGAAAATAATGATGAAAAGTCATAATTGAAGATGTCACTTCGGGACTGGCACGGCCGCAAAAATCCCTAAAAGGTGTTGGGTAAATGCAAAACCAATATGAAAAGGACACGTTGTATGAGCATTAAATGGAAGTGACAAACGACGCCTATGGTGAAGATAAGGATACAATGATTCAAGGAAAAGCGGCGGCAAAATATTTTCGCCATAAATGAATATCCACTTACCAAATATTAATCGTTAAATATATGGTAAGTGGTGGGGGGGGGGACTATCTGTATAGGTAAAAAAGAATTTCACACGTAAGCCAGCTTTTGACAACTCAGCAAGTCACGTGGACACATGTAAAACGCGACAGCTGGACGTGACTCCTTGAAGAGATACGGTACAAAGAGGCACGGTTTAGTAAACCCACGAACTTATCAGCCACGTGAAACTCAACTTGATCAAAACGAGAGAGAGGCGTGTTTCAGTAAACCCATGAACTTATCAGCCACGGGAAACTCAACTTGATCAAAACGGGAGAGAGGCACGGTTAGAATGAATCTAGACAAAGCTACGAGCAGATTCAAGGACCCACAATTGATTACTCGAACGTTATGTAACTGAACCCCCAATTACCGTTATCCTTTGTAACGCCTCATTAATGTCATAATTAGTCATTAATGAGTGACCATAGAAAAAATCGTACGTTATAAGAATCTCCTATATAAGGGAGGGGAATACAACTTGTAAAGGTATCTGATTCTCGAATACGATCAACTCTATATTTTTGTAATATTGTCTATTATTCATTTTTTCTCCATTATCTTGATTATCAGTAACCCATATTCATCTTAAAAATAATTTTTAGTCAAAAGATCTAATTCTTTGGTTAAACAGTATACACATGTCTCAATGGTAGGTATAAATAAGTACATATTTTCCTATAAAATAGAAAGGATAGCTATGAGAAATAATATTTTGAAATTATTTTGATTTATAATAAATAAGGTGTAATAGTTTGTTATAGGAGCTAAAATTTTCTAAAGTTATCCGAATATTATTTTATATATTATAACAAATCAAAAAGAGAGAAATTCACTTTTAACCGGTCGAAAAAAACAAATAGCATATGGTAGCCATAAATATTAGTCAGACAATTGATAACACCAAATAAATTATACCAGCTAGCCCAAACTTACCATATGCGGACTATTTTTACTTCTCTTTCTTTTTTTCACGGTTCAAATTTGTCGTAAGTACACAATTTGTTAGGTGCAGAAGAATTGGATGAGCAAATTAAAGAGTTGTAGTTGTTGGATAAGAGATGAAGCGAGCATGATGTCATGTGGTAGAGTGAATACTAACGACCTCCGAATTGCCACGTATCAATTTGGACAACAAATGTACACAGTGTGCCAACTATATTGTTCCCAAAACAAGTACCTATCAAACTAATAGGGCTACAAGCTGCAGTGACTGCAATGTTGTGGTATCATGTGTAACTTCTTCTACTCGGCATATGTAAGCTCAATTTTCTTTATTCTTTTTTCTTCCCCAGTTTCGGAGCTCGAAAGAGAAAAGAAGATCTTGAAATTAGTGGTCATGAATAAGTCATAATTTGTTTTGTGATTATAAATATCTTATCGAGAGTGAAATAAATTTTTTTTTGGTATAATATATATATATATATATATATATATATAGATACACACATCATAGAACAGTCTATACACTTTGGATACACAAAATGCTCGGCGATACATTAATGATACATTAGGAATACACTGCAAAATGCACGATACACTTTATTTACAAATTTTATACAATGTATAATAATATATACATGTTAGATATATAGAAGTGCTCAGCATACATTAGTGATACACTAGGGATACAATTTATATGCAATAGACTGTCAATATACAAAATTGATACAAAATAAGTTGTCACTATACAAAAAATATGCAAAATAGACTGTCACTGTATAATTTATATACAATAGACTGTCGCTATACAAAAAATATATTAAGTAGATTGTCACTATAAAAATATATACAAAATATACTGTCACTATACAAAAACTACACAAATAGACTGTTAGTATACAAAAAATATACACAATATAGTGTCACTATACAAAAATATACAAAATAGACATTTCGGGCTATTAGATGTAATATGTTTGGGGCGGAGGGATATTTCGTGTCAATGGTGAAAAACATGAGCTATTAAAAGTTGAGGGGTTATATTCAGTCATTTTCTCAATCAAAAATTGCATTTACTATTTTTTCCTAAAATGTTTTATTACTTATGCGAAATCTTATACTAAAATTATTTCTCCTCATCCCTCCGACCAAACAACCTTTGAAGCTAAATGCTCAGCTCCCGAACTCATTAGCTATATCATCTTTTGCATTAGAAATGGCACGAGCAAGCAGCTGCAATGTATGATGGTACTGAGAACTGAACCTCGATTGACTACTGGCTACACTAGACGCATACAAGATAAGAGAGAGTGACATGGTAACTTCCTCATTTGTTAATTCATCTTGAAATTAATACATAAAACCTCCTATCATCTCACTTTTTGAGGTCAACCTCCACTCTTTAGCTAAAGATTGCATAAAGCACGGGTGAACCACCCTCAAATTTCTTCACGTTAAGATGTTATATAAAAGACAAAAACTCAATATCATTTCAAGTATATGTATTAGCTATCCAAAGCCGTGAAAGACCTATATCCAAAATCTATAATACAAGCAAGCAGATCATAGTGTGCATCGTCTAGTTTCCGAGTGAAAGATTCTTGTGCGCAGCCTCATAGTTTCTGAGAGAAAGCTTCTTCGTTCTCTGCTGGAGAATCTGAACCAGATCCTGATCTTCTAAACACTAGCTTCTGCTGGGGAAGTTGTCCATTGGAGAATGCTGTGACCTCAGTGTCTATTAAAACTGTGTCCTCATCCTTGAAATCTCCTCTTAAGATTCCTTTGGCCAATTCATTCTCAATATTCTGCTGGATCACCCGCTTCACTGGCCGTGCTCCATAGTTGGGATCATAACCAAGACTTCCAAGCAGTTGAATAGCAGCATCGCTCACTTGAATCTTCATTTTGCGATCAACTAATCTCTGCTGTACTCTCTCAAGCTGCAAGAGCCCAAAAAAACTTGACTCATTAATATCCCACGCAATTCAATCCAACGGATTCATTCAGAAACAGCATCAATTGCATACTCTACTATGAGATTCAATCATCTTTTTTCAGCATTGGCAAGCAAAGAAAGTATGTGCAAACTGAAGCAAGCATATTTCAAGATTTTAAAGAGTAGGTTACCTGTAATCGCACAATGCTACTGATCTGGTTGCGATCAAGAGGCTGGAATACTATATATTCATCAACCCGATTCATGAATTCAGGACGGAATACTGCACGCGCAGCCTCCATCACCCTTTGCTTTATAGTTTGATAAGTTGTTTCCTTCGGCAAATCGTCATCATCCGTATTGAGGATATATTGTGAACCAACATTCGATGTCATGATGATAACAGTATTGGTGAAACTCACAGTCCGTCCTTGAGAGTCAGTCACCCTACCATCATCCAAGATTTGGAGGAACACATTAAATACATCTGCATGGGCTTTTTCGATTTCATCAAACAATATGACCGCATATGGTCTCCTGCGAACAATCTCCGTCAACTGCCCTCCTTCCTCGTACCCGACATAACCAGGTGGAGCTCCTATCAATCTTGAAACTGCATGCTTCTCCATGTATTCACTCATATCAATGCGCACAAGTGCTTCTTCAGTATTAAACAAATAGTTAGCAAGCGCCTTAGCTAGCTCCGTCTTTCCAACTCCAGTGGGACCCATGAACATAAAGCTGGCAATAGGACGATGAGGATCTGAAAGTCCAGCGCGCGAGCGCTGAATTGCCTCTGCTACGGCTCTCACTGCTGGATCTTGACCAACAACACGTTTGTGTAGCTCTTCCTCCAGATGCAGCAGCTTTTCCCGCTCTGACTGTTGTAACTTAGAAACCGGAATTCCAGTCCACTTACTGACAATCTCCGCAATATCATTCCCAGTAACTTCTTCTCTCAGCATCGATTTTCCAGACTTCATATACTCATCTAGTTCTTTTTCTGCAGCTGCAAGTTGACGCTGCAAGGAGTTTAGACTCCCATACTTCAGTTCGGCAGCACGGTTAAGATCATATTCCCGCTCTGCTTGCTGGATCTCAAGATTTACCCTGTCAATCTGTTTTCAAGAAGGTTAATCAAGCACCACCCTGAATCTAATTCATTTACAAACTGCTCGTACAGCTAATTCAATTGATGGACCAGAATGAGTGCATTTCCAATCAAAAGCATAACAAGTAAAAAATGCACTTGCTACATAAAGACACTTCAGTTGCATACCTCTTCCTTAACCGACTGTATGCGAGTCATGACAGTTTTTTCATGCTCCCACTGCTCAGTCAGCTCTGCTTGTTTCTCCTTTAAAAGAGACAATTCAGCCTCCAGGCGGTTTAATCGATCTTTTGATGCTTTATCTGTATCATTAGTTAGAGATAGCCTCTCCATCTCCAACTTTAAAACTGAACGATTGATCTCATCAAGGGCTGTAGGTTTTGAGGTAATCTCCATTTTCAGTTTTGCAGCTGCCTCATCAACTAGATCAATAGCTGCATTTTGAGAACATCAGCACTTTTAGCACCAATGTAAGAACAAGAAGCACAAGTATATTGGACACCACATTTTTGCAGGTCAATTGCGTTCACTTAGTGTATGCTTATTGCAGCAAGGAAATCACTTAGATAATTACGAAACTTAAAAGAAAATAAAGCTGCTCAAATTGTATCTATTCCTATAGTATTTTCAAGAGGCTATGTTCAAATGTCGTTAATTGATGTAAAAGCTTTATTTTATTTTTTTAATTTGATATAAGGGCATGGTTTTACTCTTGAAATAAGTGATAATCAGTAGTTAGACAGGAAATAGGATTCAAAATCCACAAGCAGGACCAAAACCTGCATATTGCAAGTTAAATCATGCAAATTCAAAGACGTTCTCTTTCTCCTATAATTGAAATCAAAACTACACAATAAAGTTGTTGGAGCTTCAATTTTCTAGGTACCATCCATAATAAAGTAGTTATACTATTAAAGGGAAAAACAGCTAGCTCTTAGAAGAGCAGTTTCTCAGAAGTTGGATCTAGTTCTCACCTTTGTCAGGTAGAAAGCGTCCACTAATATAACGGTCTGAGAGAACTGCAGCATCAACAAGTGCAGTGTCTGAAATGCGGACCCCATGATGCAGCTCATATCTTTCACGCAGTCCACGAAGTATAGAGATGGTATTTTCAACCGTAGGCTGGTCAACATAAACTTGCTGAAAACGACGCTCCAGGGCAGGATCTTTCTCAATATATTTACGGTATTCATCCAAGGTAGTTGCACCAATACATCGTAATTCTCCTCGACCGAGCATCGGTTTCAAGAGATTCCCAGCATCCATTGCACCATTAGTGGCACCTGAAATAACCAAATAATTTTGTTTAGATTTGGATGAGCTCCAAATATAGAACGAAGAAGTCATAAAGATCTCAATAATGTAGCACGATATATAGGCCATTCGACATGGGCTGATAGACATTCATGCTTCCACTACCACAATGGAAAAAAGCAATACTGGGCCTCAAGGGAAGGAGAAAGACAACAAATATTAAATTTCAACCACATAACATATGTAGTACTAGTGGTATTTTTTCATCGGGTGATGTTCCCTGAGAACATACCTGCCCCAACAACAGTATGTATCTCATCAATGAAGAGGATGATCTGCCCTTCGGAGTCTGTCACTTCCTTGAGCACAGCCTTTAGTCTGTCTTCGAATTCGCCACGGTATTTTGCACCAGCTATCAGCGCACCCATATCAAGAGATATCAACTGCACAGAGGAACCAGATAGGTTAATAAATCAAGATATTTCCTTTCATGAGTTCGGGTGAATGCAAAAGCATATTTCTTGATCACTAACCCGTCGATTCATTAAAGCTTGAGGTACATCTCCTTGCACAATTCTCTGCGCAAGCCTATCAAACAGGAAGAAGAGAACGTAAGTTATAAGCAATGGCTGCAGTATTCTTGAAAGATATAGCAAATAGAGACCAACAGACAGTGTAAATCGGAGTTTTAAATCAGATGCTTTGATTCCCTCTTCTATGTATTCAGTAAGAAGTATAAACTTACCCTTCAGAGATTGCAGTTTTCCCAACTCCAGGCTCACCAATTAACACTGGGTTATTCTTTGTTCTCCTGGAGAGAATTTGTATGCATCTACGAATCTCATCATCTCTGCCTATAACTGGGTCAAGCTTTCCTGCTCTTGCCATTGCAGTTAGATCTTTTCCATATTTTTCTAGTGCTTCATACTTCCCCTCAGGATCTGCAAGAGCGTGTACACGAGATTTATTGTGGGAAATGGAAATGTGCTGGGAAACTAGGATTGTAGTTAACTAAGAAGCTAATAGTGTAAACCCAGTCAAACCTTCGTATATACATTCAGGACTACACTAGGAAGCAGCTCCATGTATCACATCCAAGGGAGAACATCCAAGTGTAATGGTCCATGAATGAGTTAACTACATTTTCTCTTACAATTACTAACGAGCTTCACTTAAGCAATTAGTTGAAGTTCTCTGCTAATTGTGGAATGATCTCATTACCTTGATCAATAACATTTTGGCGCCCCCTTATGGATTGGATGGCATCTTTCAGTGTCTTCTGGGTAATCTGGAAATCAATAAACAATTGCTTCCCAAATCGTTTATCTTGTGCGAAGCCAAGCACCAAATGCTCAACTGACACAAAGGAATCATTGTACTCTTTCTTGAACTCTCTGGCTCTCTGTATCAGAGCTTCTAAATCCCGGCCTAACATAGAACCAGCTGACTCACCAAGAATCTGGCAAGATTTCAAAGCCAAGAAGAAAGATTCAGCTTGTTATTCGACTTCTATTAGAAGAGATCTCAAAAGACGTGAAGTAATATCTTAAAAGATTTAATTCGGGTGATTCGGCATCAATGGCTGTCGGGAACTTCCTCCAACATATTTGACCAATGATATGAAAAGTCAGTTGACCAAGCTCCGATAGAATCTAATTTTAAGCATATCACGAAGTAAATTTCCATACGTTCTATCTCCATCAGAATCAGATGGGCAAAGCTGTAAAACAGCCGAGCTGAACAGAGTCCCAATTATTCTTTTTTGTGGAAAAGGTAGAGATCCGAGGTTCTAGGTGTTCGAACTTAAGTCACAATAGTTAATAATTTAAAGTATTTAAAAAGTAATCAAGAAAATCATGTGTAAAGAAAATAATGCCACATAAAATAGAACAAAGGAAGTAGTTGATATCACACAAACTCATTTATAGCCATTTAAGCTCCGTCTGTTAATTTTTCAACTAAATGGAAATAATCATTTTCCATTGAATCAATTAAGTTGGAGAAAAAATGAGGGTTCTTTTTTGGCTCCCGGGGCTTTGGTCTAGTGGTAAGAGCGCAATATGTGATGTATAGATTAGGCTCATGTCACTAAGTCAGACCCTGCAGCAAACATAAGTCTGGTATTTAAGTGGAAGACGATAGGAGCTGCAGACCCATTATCCGTCGAGTTTCGAACCATGCACTAATGGCCCTCGAGAATTTCTTGGTTATAAGCTCTCCTAAGCTCGTCTCTTAAATGAGCAACTATGAGGTCTCTAAGCTCATTTCTTTACATAATCAAGCTACAAAGAGAGCTCAACCCAACTAGTCTAACAATTACGTAAGCTTTCTTCTCAAGCTTGTTGATTCATTTTAGCTCCAAAAGTAGGCACTGACACATTCAGAACATTTAGAGAGTGATAGGGGCAAGATAATTAAAAAGCAAAAAAGGGACGTCCTCCACTAATTTCATTTGATTCTTTTTTTACTTTTACCCTGAATCCGTTCTCTTTAAAATTAACATTAATTACAATAACAATGTGTCCCATACTGAATTGAGTTGGAAAAGAAATTAACGTGCACAAAGTAAATCATCAACTAAAATTTTGCCATAAAAATCTAGCATGCTTGAAAACGGGCACGTAAAACTAAAAGGTTCTCAGTCTATTTAAGATAGAATGACCACCATTAACATGAGAATGGCAACTGGTAAGAGCAAGACTCTGAGCTAAACTCTACATGGATGGCAAACGAAGAAGACGCAAAGCGACATAATCTGATACATTTCCACTTCAATCCTGAAAAGACTAATTGCTATTGATACTTATACATTAAATAATTTCTAAGCAGGAGTGGTGGACATGGCATATGATTAGCAGAATATTGAGTTGATCTAAAGCATACCTTTGGTTGGCGTTGAATAAATCTGTCAGTAGCCTCTAAAAGCCGGGTGTTATCTACACCTGCCTTGGAGAATATACGACGAGCCAATCCATTCTTCTGCTCCAACAGTGCCTTCATCAAGTGCTCAGTTTCTACTATTTGATGCTTGTTCTCCTTCGCTATTTCTGGCGATGAAACAATTGCTTGCCATGCCATTTCAGTAAATTCTTGCTGAGTAATCTGCCATTACGTAACCAATTAATTGGATCGAGTCCAGAATAATACTCAAATCAATCAATTACACCTCAATTCAAACCAGTCAAGGTCAGCTATATAATCCTCCATACCATTCCGCTTTATTTAGGCCCATTCCATTCCAAATCAAATAATTGTCTGTCTCAATTAAGGGTTCTGTAAATAGCATTACATAGTTTAATCTCAACTGACTGGTATTGCTATATGAATCCTTTGCTTACAGCTCATTGATTCCAAGAGATTTTATGGGGGAATAGGTCCATATGGCTATATGGATATGTCGCAGACATTTTCCAAACAAGTTTCTCACTCTTCATTCCCCAAAGGCCCAAACACACAACACACACACGCAGAGGCTCCCAGATAGAAAAAATAAAAAAAGCAAACCCAAACAGCTCATTTTCACGTAAATTTAGCTCAAAACTCTAAACATATAGCTCATACCATAAGTGTCACATTTTTTTCACACTTTGACATTACTGTGTATATAAACAATTAGTAGCTTTTAATCATCGAGGTAACATTCAAAATAAAACTAGAAGAAAAAATGCACAAGTACAGGAATAAGTTGGTTACCTTTCCACTCGAAGCATCACAACGTACGGTAAATCTGGAGCTTTTGGACAGCTTCTCAGTTTTTCTAGTGAAGAACACATCTTTTCTCTTCAATTTCAACGAATTAAACTGCTTGGGAACTCGAGATTTGCTAGAGAAGTTCACCGACGGAGAAGAAAATAGAGTTATTCGGCTTGAAGAATTGGAAGAAGAAGGAACGCAAAGTTGAACTCCGGAAATTGATGTCACTGTTGACATTATCGTTCAATTCCGGTAAACAAAATCTGCTGCACCGGTTACTATATTCACTCAACGTCACGAGAAGACAAGAAATTTGCAGCGGATAGGGGGAGTTTATGGTAATTAAGGAAAAAATGAGGGACTTTGCGTGAGAATATAATAAAGTGGAGCCGTGGTAGGGAGCTGATGTGGAGTGTTCTCGTAGGTTCCAGCAACAAAATTATAAAAGGGAAGTATGTGGAGAGGACTGAAGTTTTGAAGCTAGAGCGTTCAGGAACGTGCGAAAGAGAGCGCGTCAGTTATGTTCATACACCTGGCACTTTTGATGGTAATACGGGGGGCCCACGAGGACATGTAGGATCCTGTCATCAGCTTCTCCATTCAACTACACTGTTCTAGTCTACCAATTTTATTTATGAAAAAGAAGAAAAAGTGTACGGTGTACCAATTTCTAGTTTTATAAGAAATAAAAATGCGGCATTTCCGTTTGGGACAACATTTAAAATAATTTCCAAAATTCTCCATCCTAATTAAAAAAGCTCTAACCCAACAAGTTCTTTTTTTAGAAAACAAAGTTTCTCAGAATTTTTTAAGGATCTCCCCGGTCCAAACACTCTGTTAAGAAATTGGGTAAAATTGGAAGTAATTAGAGTTAATTAGTGGTTGTGGAGAAAAAGAAGAAAAAAAACTTCAGACGGGCTCTAATGAGGAAGAAAAAGAATAAACATTATCCGCATCCATCTACCTAATAAATACATGACACGTGCTTTTAAATACAATTGTTATTACTAAACATTAGTTTATAACTTAATCATGATAATTTAGTATAGTTTTTACTAGAGAGAAATGTTTGAACCAAAATTTAGATCTGGGTTCAACCAATTATATTTAGGTAAAATAAAGTCAGTCTTAGCTAATATTAATATCAGGAAGGCAAGATTATTAATTTTGTGGCAGATAGTATATATAGTTAACCGAATGGCAAGGACAGCTTGATGGCGAAGATGTCATTTACTCATGTTTCGGCTTTCTTGGCCCCGACATGCGCCATTATGAATTTATCGGCCATTTCTTCGAAGGTTTCTATGGAACAAGCTGGTAGCTGTGAATATCATGTTAATGCTCCTCCCATGAGGGTTTCGCAAAATTTCTTCAGCAAAATTTCTTCATTTGTTCCTTGGTGAGGTCGTTTCCCTTTACGGTGGTGACGTAATGGGTCACGTGATCTTCGGGGTTAGTCGTTCCGTCGTATATCCTGAGATATGACGACATTTTGAAGGTCTTTGTATGGCATGTGGGATTGCTTCCTCGCTATACGTCTGTTCTACGAATCTATCGGCGTCCCTCTTTGGCTGTAGCTTTGGGGCACCGGGTATCTTGTCGACTCGTTCTTGGTGTTCTTTTATTTGATCTCCGAGCATTTTGTTTTCATTCTCAATTTCTTCCATCTTCTTTAGAACGGCGGCGAAGACAACGTCAACTGCATTATTAGTAATATTGTGAGTTATATTTAGTGTTTTTTGGTCGTCCTGCTCGTTGCACTATGTGGGCTCTTGCGTTCTCTATGATCGTGCAAGTAGCAGGTTTGTTGAGCACGCTTACTGTTACGCTGCGCCTTCCTGAGATTCTTTGGAAGGGCAACGTAAGGCTAAGCAACCGATGTCAGGGTGGTTGCTGTCCGCCAAGTGAGGTCCCCTCTGCACGCTAGACGAGACTGTCAGTGCCGTGCAGGAAAACCAATGCCAACAATTGAGAGAACAGTAATGAGAATTGAATAAAAGCTTGATTGCATTAATGAAAGATGTTACAAAGAAGGCAACGCGGTGTCGAGAGGGAGATACACCAGTACAGAGAATTGTTGCTAGAAATTGTTTGATTGCTTGATCCCCCCTAATAATGCTTAAAAAAAATAAACCAACATTACAGGAATAGACAAAAATATGCTAGAGAAACATAAGGAACGTACATGGAATAAAACTACTCTAGTAATACAGGGAAAAAGGACTTAGTTTTCTACAGAGGTAGAAACAGGTCAGTTGTCAGTTGCTTGTGGCTGGGCGCTCGCGAGGGAAATTGGTGGGGCGACAAAGGCACAGGCGCGCTTGTCACTTGGCGCGGCCAAGACCACGGGGTCGTCCGTGGCGCTAGGCGTTGAGAGGCTTGCTGGGAGTCCACGGGGCGCGTCCGAGGGGTCATGGGGCACGGTTGGAAAGCCGTCCATGACATCTAACGTATTGGTCCACCACGCTTTGAGGAGATTTTTCATGGTTGGTGGCGTACCCTCTCCTATGGACGTGGAGGACCCTTTTCCATTTGGTTTTGTTATGCTGCAATGGTGGGGAGTCGACCTCTCGCGCCTGGGGAGGTAGTAGGTATCACGTCATCGCCTAGCGTTTCACAGCTCGCGTTGATAGCGTTCATGAGGTTGCAAGGGAAGTCACCTGTCACTTTAATCCTATCTCCTTAGTTATCTCCCATGTAGGTTTATGTATGTGCAAAGAAAGAGAAAGATCTTGTGGTTTGTTAGGTTAGTGACTCACGTGAGTTGTAGATCTAAAGAAAACTAAAATTTTAGCTAAGAAATCCCCACAGACGACACAAAATTGTTTGACCCAAAATTTAGATTCAGGTTCAACCATCTACACTTAAGTAAATCTTAGCTAATATTAATATACGAAAGACAAGATTATCGATTTTGTGGCAGATAGTGTATATATTTAACCGAATGGCAATAAATGTGAGCAACACTAACAATATTCAATGATCCAAAAAGGTGGAAGATAGCATTAAATAGTTAATGACAATGAATGGCATTAAGTAAATAAGAACGTGTGAGTCACCCGAAAAGGGGTGGGATCTGTGGATATTCTTTCTGACAATGATGAATGATTGATGAGCCTTTGAACATTGAGATTGTTCCTGGATCAAGTGGAAAAGTTAGACAAAAATCTTAGTAAAAAGGTTGTTTTTATTTGCTTGCAATATGGCCAGATTCTCTCTATAAACTCAATGTGTTTTCTTATAAGTGAATATCTTATGCCCCTATCATTTTGTCTCTTTTCATTTATAGTCAACATATTCCTAAAAACCCTAATAGTACAGGTACAGAGAGTATCTACTTGAATATTCTCTTTTGTGTCATATCCTAAAATTAGCCGTTATAACTCTGTCTAAGATGCTCGACCTCGACCTTGATTTGCCACAGTCCCTTGGAGTCTTCGAGCTTTTTCTTCATGATGTTTAATATGGATTTGTTAAAGGATTCTTCCTGCCCGTCACCCGCTGGGTGATACGAGGTTGATAGTATCCCCCTAATATGCCATTTCTCGAAGAATTTGACTGTATTATTTCCCATAGATTGGGATCTGTTGTCATAGTTGATCTCTTTTGGTAGGCCGAATCGGCAGATGATGTTTTTCCATATGAAGTTGATCACCTCTTGTTCGCGTATTTGGGTTAACGCTCCTGCTTCCACTCATTTAAGAAATAGTCAGTTAAAACCAAAAGAAATCATACATTATCTCGCTCCGCTGAGAGGGGGCCCACGATGTCCATTCCCCACTTGATGAACGGTCATGGAGAGGTGACTAAGTGGAGATGCTCGCCTTCTTGGTGAATTATTGGGGTGTATTTCTCACATTGTTCGCATTTCTTCGCAAACTCTGAGGGGTCTTTTTCATGGTAGGCCAATAGTATCTTGCACGTATGAGACACCTAACGAGCGCTCAATCCCCCGAATGAGCGCTTCAATGGCCTTCATGGAGGATGATCTAGGATTGGTGTGGGCCCAGACATTTTTCCATAGGGTCGATGTATGTCCTCTTGTATAGGTCGCTTTGAAGGAGGTTGTATTTGGATGTTTGCACTCTTAGTTTTTTGGCTTCCTTTTTGTCGTTTGGGAGTGTGTCGTCCTGCAAGTAGGCGATAATATGATTGCGCCAATCCCAAGTTAAATTTACAGATCTTACCTTGATTTGGTCTAGCGACGATTTTAGGAGGTGGACTACACTTTTATCCTCGGTCATGATGTTTTTGGTGGTTGCGACCAATATGGTGAGGCCGTACGCTTCGACATTCTGAGCACGCGGGATCTGGTCGAGCTGGCATTCATCGAACTTGGGCAGCAGCTTACAGATCTTGGTCTGATATTTTTGCAACCTTTGTTCTTTGATTTAGAAAGTCCCTATGACTTGGTTGACTACAAGTTGTGAATCACAACGGAGCTTCAACCGCTTCGCCCTATACTTGAGTGCTAGCCTTAGTCCTAGAATTACAACATCATATTTGGCCTCATTGTTAGTCATGTCTGGGTATCTTATGGAGTGGCGAATTACTTCGCCTCGAGTATGAGTCCCATTCAGGATCCAGAAATGTTGGATGCGCCTTCGGTGTATAGGACCCAAAGGTCTTGTGTCGGCGAGCACTTGCGACTTTATCGTTGTTCATGGCTGATATGTGATATCGTACTCTCTTAGCTTAATGGACCATTTGGCCAACCTCCCCGATAATTTAGGTTTATGTAAAATGCTTCTCAGAGGAAAGGTGGTAACGACCGAGATAAGGTGGCACTAAAAATAGGGTCTAAGCTTTTGTAAAGCTATGACTAGTGCCAGGGCTAGTTTCTTGAGGTGTGGGTACCTCGTTTCAGCGTCGACGAGTGTTTTGCTAATGTAATAAATGGGAAATTACGTACCTTTACTTTCTCAGATCAAGACTGCACTTACTGCCACTTCGTAAACGGTGAGGTAAACAAGGAAATGTTCCCCGGGATCGGGTTTCGAGAGCAAAGGTGGTGATGACAGATACACATTTAGCTCTCGTAGAGCTTATACGCACTCGGGCGTCCACTCAAAGCCGTTATCCTTTTTGAGTACGCCGAGAAACCTGTGACATCTGTCGGAAGAACGCGACATAAATCTTGATACGGCGGCAATTCGACCAGTCAACCTTTGGACTTGCTTCTTAGTAGTCAGTTGCTCTAGTATCCTTTCGATGGCTTTGATTTGGTCTGGTTTGACTTGGATCCCTCGTTGTGACACTAAGAAACCCAAAAACTTCCCCAAGGCTAAGCCAAACGTGCACTTCTCTGGGTTTAGTTTCATTCCGTACCGTCTCAGTATGTCGAAAGCTTTTTTCAAATGGTCGATATGGTCCTCCTCCCTAACGGATTTGACCAGCATGTCATTGATATACACCTCCATGGTCTTTCCAAGCTAATCTTTGAACATTTTTGTGACCAATCTTTGATAGGTAGCTCATGTGTTCTTCAGCCCGAATGACATGGTCCAATAACAATATGTTCCTCGGTGGATGATGAATGTGGTTTTCTCCTAGTCCCCTTCTTCCATAAGTATCTGGTTATAGCCCGAGTATGCGTCCATAAAACACATCAGTTTGTGCCTGGCTATCGCGCCGATGAGTTGGTCGATATGTGGTAATGGGAACGTGTAACACTTTGTAAATTTGAGTTAGGTATGGATGTGTTAAATGAGTAGTAATGTTACATTTTAGACATGTGAAGTTCTATTGGGATGAGTATGGGTGGAAATAGTTATTTTACAAAACAAGACGAAGAGTGAGGTATACAAGATTTGATAAAATCTACGAAGTTTACAAAAGGTCAGTCTTTCATGAGGTTTAGTGAAAAACTTGTAAGATATTTGGGAAAACTCAAAACATGAAAGTTGTATGTCTTGAAATATATTTCCAACGATATATTGTGGAACCCAGATCTTTGTATAAAAATTTATGTGCGTTTTACAGAACAGTATGCAATATGCGCGCCCCGAGCGCGGCCACGCACATGCGGTAGTGTTCGTGCCATTTTCCGAGGTTAGGTGTGCGGCCAGGCCTACAGTTGCACGTGGGCGCACTTGGGGAGTCAAATTTTAAAGCCCTATTTTGTCCCCCACAACCCCAAAACATAAAAACTTTCTCTAGAAAGGAGAGCTCTCAAAAACCCAACTCCTTAAGGGTTACTCCACCATCCAAGGTAAGTTCTAATGGTGATTCTAAGTTAATTTTAATTTTCCAACATCTTATTAACATGGGTAAACCCTCCATATCATTAGATATTCGATCAGTTCATCATTGTTTAGAGAAGGAACCCTAGAACTCGAATTCAAGGGGTTTGAAATTCAAAGAGGTAATGTCTTCACCCTCTAATTAATTCTAACATTGGTTTAATAATTATAGACCCTAGTTCATGAGATATGAGTTGATGGGTTTGATAGAAAAACATGAGCGATTATAGGTTTGGTGTGTTGATTGTTGACTATTGGTTAAGGGTGTTGTTTACCTTATGGGTGATGAAGAATAATGTTGATTATAACCATTTGAGACTTTAGAATTTATCTAGGAGCAAGAGAATGGGGTATTGGGGGTAGAAACACCATTAATAAGGGCTATGAAGCTTTATGCCACCAAGTGTTTGATAAAATGCCTAAGTGACAAAAACATGACTATTGTGGCTAATTTGAAATCCCTTTGACTTGTATTGATATAGATTAAAGTTGAAAGGGTTGGCGAATGTTGTATTACGCTCAAGAGAAGGAAGTTAAGGTATGTGAGGCTAACTCTCTATATTTTGGAATGTTAATGATTCTCCCTACACTATATTTCTTTTATCACGTTACCAATTGCCTCAGAAATATAGTTAAGCCCAGTTCCTTGAATAGTTGCAAAACTTCTATTCTCTAGCTTCCTAACTCGTTCATGACTTTCATTCTGAACGTTGTGAAATCAATGTGTAATCAATATAAACTTGGGTTGATGCCCATGAGTCTCAGTCTAGATAACTCATCATGTCATAAACAGTTGAAGTTTCAATCTTCATAATCAGTTCATGAATACATGTCTCAGTCTAGCTCTATTCAGCATTCAATTATCATGTAACTCAGTAAGGTTCAGTATTGATGTGTGGCTAGAATTCGTGATTTTAAGCATTATTTACCTCGCATTTTATGTACTTTAATGATAAAATACACGTCGTATGTGCTTAATAGGGTTTATTTTATGTGTAGGTGAATTGGAAATGGAAACGGGGCTAAACGGATGCAAATACGTCGAAGAATACGCGAGAGGGGACACCCGGGGGATAGCCAGGCGCCAAGCCAAACAGCCTGGGGCAGCCTGGCGTTACCCAGGCGTTAGACCCATAACGCCTGGGGGGACCAGGCGTTACCCAGGCCTTAGGGCTGTAACGCCTGGCCCTGCCTGGCTTTACCCAGGCTTTAGGGCTGAAACGCCTGGGCCCCGGAACAGTGAGAAATCGAGTTTTGACGGGTTTTAAGTGTTTCCAAGTTGAAATAGAAGTCTTTGAGATGTTTAGGGTT